>AWOL01S0040207.1:37711-54809 GCA_000715115.1 Nicotiana otophora
ATATATATATATATATAACCTAGTCTGATGAATTTTCTCCTAGGATCGAAGTCTTAGTCTGATGAATGTTTCTCCTAAGATAAGAAAACCTAGTCTGATGAATCTTTCTCCTGGGATAGAAATCTTAGTCTGATGAATCTTTCTCCTAAGATATAAAAAAATCTAGTCTGGTGAATGTTTATCCTAAGATAAGAAAACCTAGTATGATGAATATTTCTTCTAGGATAGAAATCTTAATCTGATGAATCTTTCTCCTAAGATAACAAAAAAAATACCTACTCTGATTAACTTTCTCCTAGGATAGACGTCTTAGTCTAATGAATCTTTCTCCTAAAATAAGAAAACCTAGTCTGATAAATTTTCTCCTAGGATATAAAAATAAAAAAAGGGGGGCAATTTGTTTAAAAAAATTATTTTCTCAAAAAAAAAATGAAAATGATTTTTTTTTCTCAAAAAAAAACAAAACAAAAAAACATCCTTCTCGATTCGTTTTAGCATAGGGTACACAATTCCCTAGTATCATTTTCCAACATAGGGTCTCCACTCCCTAGTTGATTTTATTTTACACATAGGATCTCTACTCCCTAGTCTCGTTTCTCAACATAGGGCCTCCACTCCCTAGTTGATTTTATTTTAGACATAGGGTCTCCACTCCCGAGTCTCATTTTCCAACATAGGATGTGTAACAACCAGGCCAGTCGTTATTAGAGTAATAGCCCCGATCCCCTATTTACTGCTTCTCCCATATCTATTTCTGCTATTGTGACTTGTCAGGAGGGTTCCTTTTGGTTTTTGGAGTGTTTTGGGACACTTAGTACCTAAATGGAGGTTTAAGCCTTAGGATTTGGACCGTAGTCGGAAATGTGTGAAGACGACTCCAGAATGGAATTTTGTTGGTTCCGTTAGCTCCGTTATGTGATTTTGGAATAAGGGGCGTGTCCGAATTATGTTTTGGAGGTCTGTAGCTTATTTAGACTTGAAATGGCGAAAGTCAAATTTTTGGAGATTTTGATTGGTAGCAGACTTTTTGATAGCGGGGTTGGATTACAATTCCGAAAGTTGGAGTACGTTCGTAATGTTAAATATGACTTATGTGCAAAATATGGGGTCAATCGGACATGGTTTGGTTGGTTTCGGCATCGGTTGTCGAATTCGGAAGATTCAAGTTCTTTAGGTTTGAATCGGAGGATGGTTCGTGATATTATCCTTGTTTGATGTGGTTTGAGGGCTCGACTAAGTTTGTATGGTGTTTTAGGATTGGTTGGTATGTTTGGTCGAGGTTCCGGGGGCCTCGGGTGAGTTTCAGGTGCTTAACGGGTGAAAGCTTGGACTTAGAGGAATTCTGAAGTTGTTGGTTCTGGTGTTTTCGCACATGCGGCGGCCCCGCAGAAGCGAGGCTGGGATTGCAGGTGCGCCTTTAGGCCGGGGAGTTAGTGGTCGCAGATGCGACGAGTGAGCTGCAGGAGCGGAGCCGCATCTGCGGCAGGGCAGTCGCAGATGCGAAGATGAGAAGGACCTAAGGTTTCTCATAAGTGGACGATTGAGCGCAGCAGATGTAGATATATGTGCGCAGGTGCGGAGCCGCGGAACATAATGAAATTCCACAGGTGCGGAGCTTTAGTCGCAAAAGTTGTACCGCAGAATCGGTTAATGAACCGCAGGTGCAGTTTAACTAGCAGAAAAGGTGCCAAATCGAGGGTTTGATTCATTTCTTCATTTTTGAACTTGGGAGCTTGGGAATTGGCGATATTTTGAGGGATTTTCAAAGAGAGCTTTGGGGTAAAGATTCCTAACTCGTTTTTGGTTGTATTTCATTAATCTATAGTTGTTTCCTTCATTTAATTAAGGCATTTGAGTGAGAAAATTTGGAAAATGGGGGAAACGTTCCCAACCGAATTTCTGAGTTTTGAGTGGGATTTAGACATCGGATTTTGATAATTTTGGTAAGAGTGATCTCGGGAGTGAATGGGTGTTCATATTTGGTAACTTTTACACGATTCTGAGACATGGACCCGGGTAGATTTTTTAGGACGAATTTCGGAATTCTTATTAAAACTTTGATTTCATTAATTAGATTAGTTTATTATAGTTGTACTTATGATATGTAATTGTTTTTGGCTAGATTTGGGCCATTCGGAGTCGGATATTCATGGAATAGGCATTGTTACCGATTGATTTAGCTTGGTTCGAGGTAAGTGGCTTGCCTAACTTTGTGTGGGGGAAATCCCCTTACGATTTGGAACTATTGTGCTATGTGAGCGCCGTGTACATGAGGTGACGAGTACGTACACGGGCTAGTTGTGGAAAAACCTGATTTTCTTACTGAGCAGCAACCCGTTTTCCTTTTATTTTGAGTTATACCATTTTAATGAGTATTAATCTATTTTCATTCTTAATTGAGTTATTCCAATATGTATAGCTATGTTGTTTAGTCTAATGCAGCATGTCTACGTGTCTTAATTGCTTATGTGAATTATGTGCAGCATGCTTAGTGAATTTCCTGCTTCTTCCTTGACTGGTACTTAGTCTAAATCGTAATATTTCGTGATGTAGTTGTATTTCTATTGTTTGCGCTCCATATTTACTTTGGGACTACGGGACGGTATTCTGGGAGATCCCCTTATACTGCATATTTACTTTGGGACTACGGAACGGTATTCTGGAAAATCCCCATGTACTGCATATTTACTTTGGGACTACGGAACGGTATTTCAGGAGATCCCCATGTACTGCATATTTACTTTGGGACTACGAAACGGTATTCTGGGAAATCACCCTGTCTTACATATTTACTTTGGGACTACGGAACGGTATTCCAGGATATCCCCCTGCACATTTACGTTTGGGACTACGAGACGGTATCTTGGGAGATCCCCTATTGTATTTCTGTGTATTGAGATGTTACCTTCTATGAATTCTTTTTTGTTAAATTTTAATCTTTATTTTACTACGATATTACATTCTTGCCTTACTTTATTATCATATTCAAGTAGGGCCCAGACCTGACCTCGTCACTACTCTACCGAGGTTAGGCTTGGCACTTACTGGGTATTGATTGTGGTGTACTCATGCTACTCGTCTGTACATGTTTTTCGTGTGCAGATCCAGGTGCTCCTTATCAGCCGCACTATCAGTGAGCCGAGACAGCTTTGGAGACTCCAAGGTATATCTGCCGCGTACGCAGACCTCAGAGTCCCCTTTCTACTATTCCTCATGTCCATTATCTTCTGTATTTTCTTTTGATAGACTCTGATGTATTGATACACTAGATTTTCCCTCGTGTAGTTTGTGATTCATGATGTTTTGGGTTTTGGGATTTGTTGAGTATTTTTTAATAGTTGGTTAAATTTATATTTTTATTTCATTGTTCCGGAAAAATGTTAGGCTTACCAAGTTGTAGAGACTAGGTGTCGTCACGACATCACGTGGAGGGGAAATTGGGTCGTGACAAGTTGGTATCAGAGCTCTAGGTTCATAGGTGTCATGAGTCACAAGCTGGTTTATTAGAGTCTCGCGGATCGGTACGGAGACATCTGTACTTATCTTCGGGAGGCTATGGAACTGTTAGGAAAATTTTACTACTTTGATTCCTTGTCGTGCGAAACTTGTTGACTTCAAAAAAATTATAAACTTCTGTATTCTATTCTCTCACAGATGGTGAGGACATGTACAAGCAGATCTGATAACCAGGCACCCGCACCCCCTACTATATCCTCGAGAGGCCAGGGCCGGGGTAGAGGCCGAGGACGTCCACGTGGTGTAGCCAGAGCACCCGCGCGAGCTGCTAAAGAGGATCCCCCAGTAGCTTCAGCTGGAGGGCAGACACTTGAGATACATGTTGTTGCACCATCCCTCTAGGAGACTTTAGCCCAGTTTCTGAGCATGTTCAGTACCTTAGCTTAGGCTAGATTGATTCCACTTGCTCCTGCCACATCTCAGGATGGAGGAGGAGTACAGACTCCCATCGTCGGTACCCCAGAGCAGCGAGTTCAGGTCGACCAGGTTCCAGAAATTGTACCAATGCAGCCGNGGATTGGAAGGACCATTTGGTGTCGGATTTTAGTAAATTTGATATGGTTAGACTCGTGAGTGAATGAGCTTTCAGATTTTGTGACTTTTACCCAATTTCGAGATGTGGGCCCGAATCGACTTTTTAGGGCGAATTTCGGATTTTTTGTTAAAATATTGATTTAATTAATTAGATGAGTCTATTATGGTTGTATTTATAATATGTAATTATTTTTGGCTAGATTTGGGCCATCTAGAGCTGGATATTAGTGGGAAAGGCATTCTTACCGATTGATTGAGCTTGGTTCGAGGTAAGTGGCTTGCCTAACCTTGTGTGGGGGAAATCCCCATAAGATTTGTACTGTTGTGATACATGAGCACCGTGTACGTGACGTCACGAGTACGTACGTGACGTCATCAGCATGTGTAGCATCCTGCTAGATTAGAATAGCATTCCTACTTGCCTTAATTGTTTACTTGAACTACGTGCAGCATGTTTGAGTGAATTTACCTGTCTTTCCTTAACTGATACTTAGGTCGAAATGTAGAATTTCGTGTCGTAACTATTGAATTCTATTATTTTCACTACATATTTACTTTGGGACTACGGAACGGTACTCCGGGAGATCCTCCTGTACTGCATATTTATTTTGGGACTATGGAACGGTATTCCAGGAGATCCTCTTGTACTGTATATTTACTTTGGGACTATGAAACGGTATTCCGGGAGATCCTCCTGTACTGCATATTTACTTTGGGACTACGAAACGGTATTCTGAGAGATCCCCCTATACTGCACATTTACGTTTGGGACTACGAGACGGTATCTCGGGAGATCCCCTGTTGTGTTTCTGTGTACGAAGCTGTTACTTTCTATGATTTCATTCTTGTTAAATTTCAGCCTTTATTTGTTTTACTGTGGTATTACACTCTATCTTGTTCTTATTATATATTTACCAGTAGGGCCCTGACCTAACCTTGTCACTACTCGGCCGAGGTTAGGTTTGGAACTTACTGGGTATCGGTTGTTGTGTACTCGTGCTACCCTTCTGCAAATGTTTTTCATGTGCAGATCCAGGTACTTCTTATCAGCCGCACTATCAGTGAGCCGGGACAGCTTTAGAGACTTCAAGGTATATCTGTCGCGTCCGCAGACCTCGGAGTCCCCTTCTACTCTTTCTCATGTCCATTATCTTTTGTATTTTTCCTTTGTTAGACTCTGATGTATAGAGACACTAGATTTTCTTTCTGTAGTTTGTGATTCACGATGTTCCGGGTTTTGGGATTTGTTGTGTATTTTTGAATAGTTGGTTAAATTTATGTTTTCATTTCATTATTCCGCAAAAATGTTTGGCTTACCTAGTTGTAGAGACTAGGTGTTGTCACGATGTCACACGGAGGGAAAATTGGGTCGTAACAAGTTGGTATCAGAGCTTTAGGTTCGTAGGTGTCGTGAGTCATAAGCCGGTTTATTAGAGTCTCGCGGATCGGTACGGAGACATCTGTACTTATCTTCGGGAGGCTATGGAACTGTTAGGAAAATTTTACTACTTTGATTCCTTGTCGTGCGAAACTTGTTGACTTCAAAAAAATTATAAACTTCTGTATTCTATTCTCTCACAGATGGTGAGGACATGTACAAGCAGATCTGATAACCAGGCACCCGCACCCCCTACTATATCCTCGAGAGGCCAGGGCCGGGGTAGAGGCCGAGGACGTCCACGTGGTGTAGCCAGAGCACCCGCGCGAGCTGCTAAAGAGGATCCCCCAGTAGCTTCAGCTGGAGGGCAGACACTTGAGATACATGTTGTTGCACCATCCCTCTAGGAGACTTTAGCCCAGTTTCTGAGCATGTTCAGTACCTTAGCTTAGGCTAGATTGATTCCACTTGCTCCTGCCACATCTCAGGATGGAGGAGGAGTACAGACTCCCATCGTCGGTACCCCAGAGCAGCGAGTTCAGGTCGACCAGGTTCCAGAAATTGTACCAATGCAGCCGATAGCTCCAGCTCAACCCGTGGTTAGGGCAGCAGCTTCTAAGGTGGAGCAGCTCAAACTTGAGAGGTACAAGACGTACCACCCACCTACCTTCAGCGGATTGGCTACAGATGATGCTCCGAGTTTTCTGGAGGAGTGTCATCGTATTCTCCGTGCTATGGGTGTAGCGGAGACGAGCGGAGTTTCATTTACTACATTCCATCTTAGAGGAGAAGCCTATCAGTGGTGGCGTGCTTATAAGTTGAGTAGTCCGGATGAGGCAGTTTCGCTTACATGGACTCAGTTCTCGGACATGTTTTTGTGAAGTATGTCCCTCAGAGCCTCAGGGACTCATGGCGCTCGGAGTTTGAGCATTTGCGCCAGGGTGTTATGACTATGTCAGAGTATGCAGTCCGTTTCAATGATTTGGCCCGACATGTACCGGCCTTGGTTGCCACAGTTCGAGAGAGGGTTCGACGGTTTATTGAGGGACTCCACCCTAGTATCCAGATTAGTATTGCCAGGGAGTTGGAGATGGATATTTCTTATCATCATGTTATGAGTATTAGCAGGATATTGGAGGTCATGTTTCCCAGGGATAGAGAGGAGAGAGAGACCAAGAGGTCTCAAGAGTCTGGTTATTATTCTGGAGCTCGTGCCCCAGCAGCTCGCCATGGTAGGGATTATGTGAGTCGCCCCGTTCATTTAGCTCTTCCAGTCGTCAGTGGTGTCCCAGCCCCTTCTAGGCCCCAGGATCCTTATTATGCACCACCAGTATCTAGTGTGCCTCCTGCACGAGGTGTTCCTAGTGGCCAGTCCAGCAGATCTGGCCTGAGCCAGCCACAATAGCCATGCCCTCCCAGAGCCTATTTTGAGTGTAGCGACACTCGCCATATGGTGAGGGATTTCTCCAGATTTAGGAGGGGTGAGACTTCTCAGCCACAGCGTGCTCCACCGGGTCCTCAAGCTATGATTACAGTGCCAGCTGCCACCCCACATGCTCAGCCAGCCCGAGGTAGAGGTCGGAAAGGTAGAGGTAGCCCTAGAGGGGGAGTCCAGGCCAGATATTATGCCCTTCCTGCTCGTACATAGGTAGTTTCTTCTGATTCTGTCATTACAGGTATTGTTCCAGTCTGTCATAGAGATGTGTCGGTATTATTTGACCCAGGCTCTATATATTCTTATGTGTCCTCTTATTCTACCCCGTATTTGGGCATATCTCGGGATTCTTTGAGTTCCCCTATTTATGTGTCTACTCCTGTGGGAGATTTGCTTGTTGTGGACTGCATGTATCGGTCGTGTTTGATTGCTCTTAGTGGTTTTGAGAGCAGAGCCGATTTATTATTGCTCAGCATGGTGAACTTTGATATTATTTTGGGCTTGGACTGGTTGTCGCCCCATTAAGCTATTCTTGATTGTCACGCTAAGACCGTGACACTGACTATGCCAGGATTTCTGCGATTAGAGTGGAGAGGTACCTTAGAGTATACTCCCAGTAGAGTTATTCCATTTCTTAAAGCTCAACAAATGGTTGATAAGGGGTGTGATGCATATATAGCTTTTGTGAAAAATGTCAATATTGATACCCCTATAGTGGAGTCAGTTCCAGTAGTGAGGGACTTTCCAGATGTGTTTCCAGCTGATCTTCCGGGCATGCCGGCTGACAGCGATATTGATGTTGGCATTGATTTGTTGTCGGGCACTCAACCCATCTTAATTCCTCCATATCGTATGGATCCTCTTGTGTTGAAGGAGTTGAAGGAGCAGCTACGGGAGTTTCTTGATAAGGGATTCAATTGGCCCAGTGTATCACCTTGGGGTGCTCCTGTTTTATTTTGAAGAAGAAGGATGGTTCTATGCAAATGTGTATTGATTACTGCCAGTTGAACAAAATCACAGTGAAGAACAGGTATCCATTGCCTCGTATTGATGACTTATTTGATCAGTTATAGGGTGACAAAGTGTTTTCCAAGATTGACTTACGTTCAGGATATCATCAGTTGAAGATTCGGGAACCAGATATCCTGAAAACTGCTTTTAGGACCAGATATGGTCACTATGAGTTTCTTGTTATGTCTTTTGGGCTAACAAATGTCCTAGCAGCCTTTATGCACTTGATGCACAGTGTGTTCCGACCTTATCTTCACTCATTCTTCATTGTGTTTATGGACGACATTCTGGTATACTTCCGGAGTCGGGAAGATCATGAGCAGCACCTGAGGACTACGTTTCAGACCTTAAGAGAAAAGAAGTTATATAAAAAAATTTCAAAGTGTGAGTTTTGGCTAGACTCAGTGGCATTCTTGGGTCATATAATATCGAGTGAGGGGAACCATGTGGATCCGAAGAAGATTGAAGTAGTGCAAAGTTATCCCAGACCGTCCTCAACTACAGAGATCCAGAGTTTTCTAGGTTTCGCGGGGTATTACCATCGATTTGTAGAGGGTTTCTCATCTATTGCAGCACATATGACTAGGCTGACCCAGAAGGGTGGTCCGTTCAAGTGGATAGAGGAATGTGAGGATAGCTTTCGGAAGCTCAAGACAGCTTTGACTACGGCCCCAATATTGGTATTGCCTACAGGTTTGGGGTCTTATATTGTATATTGTGATGCATCACGGATTGGTCTCGGCGCTGTGTTGATACAGGACGGTAGGGTAATTTCCCACGCGTCCAGACAGCTGAGGTGCATGAAAAGAACTATCTTGTCTACAACCTTGATTTAGTAGCTATTGTTCATGCCTTGAAGATTTGGCGGCATTATCGGTACGGTGTTCCTTATGAGATTTACACCGACAACTGGAGTTTGCAGCATCTATTCAAGCAGAAGGATCTTAATTTGCGTCAGAGGAGGTGGTTGGAGCTGCTTAAGGATTATGATATCACCATTTTATATCACCCTAAGAAGTCCAATGTGGTGGCCGATGCTTTGAGTCACCGGGCAGAGAGTTTGGGGAACTTAGCATATCTACCAGCAGCAGAGAGGCCCATGACGTTAGATGTTCAGGCCTTAGCCAACCAGTTTGTAAGATTAGATATCGCTGAGCCGAGTCGAGTATTGTCACGTGTGGTCTCTCGGTCTTCTCTTTATGATCGCATCAGGGAGCGTCAGTATGATTACCCAAATCTGTTTGTCCTTAAGGACACGGTCCAGCACGGTGATGCTAAGGAGGTCACTATTGGAGATGATGGTGCATTGAGGATGCAGGGCAGGCTATGTGTGCCCAATGTAGATGGTTTGTGCGAGTTGATTCTTCAAGAGGCTCACAGTTCACGATACTCTATTCATCCGGGTGCCGCGAAGATGTATCAGGACTTGAGGTAGCACTACTGGTGGAGGAGAATGAAGAAGGACATAGTGGAGTATGTGGCTCGGTGCCTAAATTGCCAGCAGGTGAAGTATGAGCATCAGCGACCAGGTGGGTTGCTTTAGAAATTTGAGATTCTAGAATGGAAATGGGAGCGGATCACTATGCATTATGTTGTTAGACTCCCACGGACTCAGCGGAGGTTTGATGCAGTTTGGGTGATTGTGGATAGGCTGTCCAAGTCGGCTCATTTCTTTCTTGTGATGACTACCTATTCTTCCAAGCAGCTAGCTCGAATCTACATCTGTGAGATCGTCAGGCTTCATGTACGCAGTTTACATCACGATTCTGGAGAGCTGTACAATATGAGTTGGGTACTTGGGTTGATTTGAGCACATCATTCCACCCTCAGACGGACGGTCAGTCCGAGTGCACTATTTAGATATTAGAGGATATGCTCCGTGCGTGTGTGATAGATTTTGGGGGTGCTTGGGACCAGCTTTTGCCACACGTGTAGTTTGCTTGTAACAACAGTTATCAGTCCAGCATTTAGATGGGACCGTATGAGGCTCTGTATGGTAGGCGGTGTCGGTCCCTAGTAGGTTGGTTCGAGCCCGGCGAGGCTAGATTATTGGGTACGGACTTGGTTCAGGATGCCTTGGAAAATGTTAAGGTGATTTAGGATAGACTTCTCACAGCCCAGTCCAGACAAAAGATTTATGCAAATCGAAAGGTTCACAATGTCGCAATCATGGTTGGAGAGCGAGTCTTGCTCTAGGTTTTGCCTATGAAGGGCGTTATGAGGTTTGGAAAAAAGGGCAAGCTGAGCCCAAGGTCCATTGGTCCATTTGAGGTGTTGCGGCGAGTTAGGGAGGTTGCTTATGAGCTTGCCTTGCCTCTCGGTGTATAAGGAGTTCATCTGGTATTCCATGTTTCTATGCTCCGGAAGTATCACGGCGAGCCGTTTCATGTGTTGGATTTTAGCTCAGTCCATTTGGACAAGGATCTATCTTATGTTGTGGAGCCAGTGGCTATTTTAGAGAGGCAGGTCAGAAAGTTAAGATCAAAGAACATTGCTTCTGTGAAGGTTCAGTGGAGGGGACAGCCGGCCGAGGATGTGACTTGGGAAACCGAGCAGGATATGAGCAGTCGTTATCCTCATCTTTTCATCACTTCAGGTAGGCCTCTATGCTCGTTCGAGGATGAACAATTGTTTTAAGAGGGGGGATGTAACAACTCGGCCGGTCGTTTTGAGAGTAATAGCCCCGATACCCTATTTACTGCTTCTCACATATCTATTTCTGCTATTGTGACTTGCCGGGAGGGTTCGTTTTGGTTTTTGGAGTGTTTTGGGACACTTAGTTTCTAAATGGAGGTTTAAGCCTTAGGATTTGGACCGTAGTCGGAACTGTGTGAAGATAACTCCGGAATGGAATTATGTCAGTTCCGTTTGCTCCGTTAGGTATTTTGGACTTAGGGACGTGTCCGGATTGTATTTTGGAGGTTCGTAGCTTATTTTAGCTGGAAATGGCGAAAGTCAGTTTTTTGGAGATTTTTACCGGTACTTGACTTTTTGATATTGGGGTCGGATTCCGATTCCGGAAGTTGGAGTAGGTCTGTAATGTTGAATATGACTTGTCTGCAAAATTTGGGGTCAATCGGATGTGGTTTTGTTAGTTTCGGCATCGGTTGTCGAATTCGGAAGTTTCAAGCTCTTTAGGTTTGAATTGGAGGATGATTTGTGATTTTAGCGTTGTTTGATGTGGTTTGAGGGCACGACTAAGTTCGTATGGTGTTGTAGGATTGATTGGTATGTTTGGTCGAGATCCTGGGGCCTTGGGTGAGTTTTGGGTGCTTAACGGGTGAAAGCTTGGACTTAGAAGAATTCTGAAGTTACTGGTTCTGGTGTTTTCACACCTGCGGCGGCCTCGCAGAAGCGAGGATGGGATCGCAGGTGTGCCTTTAGGCCGGAGAGTCAATGGTCGCAGATGCGACGAGTGAGCCGTAGGAGCGGAGCCGCATCTGCAGAAGAGCAGTCACAGATGCGGAGATGAAAAGGACACAAGGTTCCGCACAAGCGGATGATTGAGCGTAGAAGAGCATCCGCAGATGCGGATATATGTGCGTAGGTGCGGAGCCGGAGAACTTAATGAAATTCTGCAGGTGCGGAGCTTTAGCCGCAGAAGCGGTTAATGGACTGCATGTGCGGTTTAACTGGGGTAGACTTTGCTACTTTTCAGCTAAAGGGCAGAGCCTATAGATGGTAGCAGTCTTATGTTCTTGGCAGACCAGCAGATTCTCCTTCCATGACTTGGGACAGGTTCACCCGTAGCTTCCTGGACAGGTATATTCCACCCTCCCAGAGGGAAGAGTTGCAGTTTAAGTTTGTGCAGCTCCAGCAGGGTCAGATGTGAGTGACCGATTATGAGGCGAGGTATTTTAAGTTATCTCGCCATGCACTTATGATACTCCTTACTGAGGCGGAGAGAGTGTGGAGGTTTGTTGTGGGTTTACATATTGGCATTCAGGCCACTTTGAGATGGATACTTCTTATGAGCTAGTCGTGGAGATAACCCGCAGGATTGAGGGTGTACATCAGCGGAGCCGAGAGCAGGTTATGAGAGATAAGCGGTTCAGGTATTCGGGAGAGTTCAGAGGTGCTCCATCTGGGGGCAGAGGTCAGTTCGTGAGAGGGCAGTTCAGCAGGCCCCCATATCCAGCACCACTGCCTCCTCAAGATGCTCCAGTGCGACCCTTTCTCAGTGCTATACCAGAGAGTTCTTATCGCCCACCAGCTATTCAGGGTCCTCCCAATGGGTATTCAGTTCCCCAGGGCCAGACTTTTAGTCAGCAGCCCATCGCACCAAAGAGTTGTAACGAGTGCGAGGATCTCAGTCACATATGGAGATTTTGCCCCAAGCTTCGGGGTAAATTAGTGCAACAGGGTCAGCAGCCTATGATTACCAGACTAGTTGCTCTACCAATTATTCGACCACCAAGAGGTGGAGGACATGTGGGTAGGGGCCATCCTAGAGGTGGAGGTCAGCCAGGTGGAGGCCAGTCAGTTGGCGCTCCAGCTCGGTTCTATGCTTTTCCGGCAAGACTAGATACAGAGACCTCAGATGCCGTGATTACAGGTATTATTTCTGTTTGCGGCAAAGATGCCTCAGTATTAATTGATCCAGGATCTACGTATTCATATGTGTCATCTCTATTTGCTCCATTCCTGGGTGTTTCTCGTGAGTAATTGAGTACTCATGTTTATGTGTCCACTCATGTGGGTAATTCTGTTATTGTGAATCTACCGGTCCTGTATTATTACATTATGTGGTTATGAAACTAGATCAAATCTTTTACTGCTTGAGATGACTGACATTGAAATTATTCTGGGCATGGATTGGTTATCTCCATATCATGCTATTTTAGATTGTCATGCCAAGACTATTACCTTGGCTATGCCAGCGTTGCCTAGGCAGGAGTGGAAGGGTTCGTCTGTTAGTTCATTTAAACGAGTTATTTCTTTTATAAAGGCTCAACACATGCTTGAGAAGGGTTTTTTGGCTTATCTAGCCTATGTTCGGGATACTACTGTAGAGACTCCAGCTATTGATTCAGTGCCTGTAGTTCGGGACTTCTCCTATGTATTTCCTTCAGATCTTCCAGGTATGCCACCTGATCGTGATATTGATTTTTGTACTGACTTAACTCCAGATACCCAGCCTATATCTATCAGACCGTATCACATGGCTCCGAAAGAACTGAAATAATTGAAAGAACGGCTTAAGGAGTTACTAGCCAAAGGTTTCGTCATACCGAGCGTATCGCCTTGGGGTGCACCGGTATTATTTGTGAAGAAGAAAAATGGAACAATGCGGATGTGTATTGATTATCGCCAATTGAAAAAAGTCACTATTAAGAACAAGTGCCTGTTGCCACGTATTGATGATTTATTTGACCAGTTGCAGGGTGCTAGGGTATTCTCTAAGATAGACTTGAGGTTGGGGTACCATCAGTTGAAGATTCGGGATTCGGATGTTCCGAAGACTGCTTTCCGGATTAGATATGGTCATTATGAGTTTCTAGTGATGTCCTTCGGTTTAACTAATGCCCCGACAGTGTTTATGGATTTGATAAATAGGGTATTCAGGCCATATATTGATTCGTTTGTCATTGTCTTCATCGATGACATTTTGATCTACTCGCGAAGTAAGGAAGAGCATGAGCAGCATATGAGAGTAGTGCTTCAGACGTTGCGGGAACAAAAGCTAAATGCAAACTTCTCTAAATGTGAGTTTTGGCTAGAGTCTGTAGCATATTTGGGGCAAATGGTATCGGGCAAAAGCATTAAAGTTGATCCCAAAATGATTGAGGAAGTTCAAAATTGGCATTGTCCCACTTCGGCAACTGAAATCAGGAGTTTTCTAGGTTTAGCAGGTTATTATCGTCGATTCGTGGAAGGTTTTTTATCTATTGCAGCACCTTTGACCAAATTAACCCAGAAGGGTGCTCCGTTCCGATAGTCCGATGATTGTGAGGTGAGCTTTCAGAAGCTCAATACAGCATTGACTACAGGACCAGTGTTAGTGTTGCCTTCTGGTCTGGGGATGTATACAGTGTATTGTGATGCTCCACGCGTTGTCTTAGGTTGTGTATTGATGTAGGAAGGGCGAGTTATTGCATATGCTTCACGTCAGCTGAAGCCCCACGAGAAGAATTATCTGGTACATGATTTGGAGTTAGCTGTGATTGTTCACGCTCTTAAGATTTGGAGGCATTATCTTTATGGGATGTCTTGTGAAGTTTACACTGATCATCGCAGTTTGCAGCATTTGTTCAAGCAGAGGGACCTAAATTTGAGGCAGCGCAGATGGCTGGAATTGCTAAAATATTATGATATTACTATCCTATATCATCCGGGCAAAGCAAATATGGTTGTAGACGCCTTGAGTAGAAAGGCGGAGAGTATGGGGAGTTTGGCTTTCATTTCAGTAGAGGAGAAGCCATTAGCTTTGGATATTCAGTCCTTGTCCAACAGACTTGTGCGGCAGGATATTTCAGAGCCCAGCCGAGTTCTTGAATATGTTGTAGCTCAGTCTTCACTATTTGAGCAGATCAAGGCTCACCAGTATGATGATCCACACTTAATGGTTCTTCGAGAAACGGTACTACGGGGCGGTGCCAAGGAAGTTACTATTGGAGCGGATGGTGTTCTGTGACTCCAGGATTGTCTATGTGTTCCGAATGTGGATGGACTGAGGAAAAAGATCCTAGATGAGGCACACAGTTCTCGGTATTCTATTCATCCAAGTGCTACAAAGATGTATCGTGACCTGAGGAAACATTATTGGTGGCGACGAATGAAAAACGACATAGTTGAATATGTAGCTAGATGTCTAAATTACCAATAAGTTAAATATGAGCACCAGAGGTCAGGTGGCCTACTTCAGCAGGTGACTATACCATAATGGAAATGGGAACGCATCACTATGGACTTTGTAGTCGGGTTGCCGCGGACCTTGCGGAAGTTTGATGTAGTTTGGGTCATTGTTGACAGGTTGACCAAGTCGGCACACTTTATTCCTGTTATGACTACGTATACTTCAGAGAGGTTGGCCCAGATATATATTCAGGAGATAGTTCGGTTGCACGGTGTGCCAATTTCTATCATATCAGATAGAGGCCCTCAGTTTACTTCACATTTTTGGATAGCACTACAGAGTGAATTGGGGACCCGTGTAGAGCTTAGCATAGCCTTTCATCTGCAGACCGACGAGCGATCAGAGCGGACAATTCAGATTTTGGAGGATATGCTCAGGGCATGTGTGATTGACTTTGGAGGTCAGTGGGATCGTTTCTTTCCTTTGGCCGAGTTTGGTTATAATAACAGTTACCAATCCAGCATCGAGATGGCTCCATTTGAGGCTTTATATGGTCGGCGATGTCGTTCAACCATCGGATGGTATGAGCCCGATGAGGCTAAGTTATATGGTACTGATTTGGTGAAAGATGCCTTGGAAAAGGTAAAGTTGATTAAGGAGCGACTTCTTACAGTGCAGTCCAGAGAGAAGAGTTACGCAGATCAGAAAGCGTGTGATTTATCATTTATGATGGGTGAAAAAGTTCTCTTGAAAGTTTCGCCGATGAAGGGAATCATGAGATTTGGGGAAAAAAGGAAATTGAGCCCAAGGTTTATAGGCCCATTTGAGGTGTTAAGACGAGTTGGGGAGGTTGCTTATGAGCTTGCATTGCCTCCCACTCTATCGGGAGTTCATCCGGTTTTCCGTGTATCTATGGTCCGAAAGTATCATGCCGAACTATCACATGTGCTAGATTTCAGCACAGTTCAACTAGATAATAGTTTAGGCTATAAAGAAGAACCAATTGCCATTGTTGATAAACAGGTTCACCAGTTGAGGTCCAAGAGGATTTCTGCAGTAAAAGTCCAGTGGAGGGGGCAACCAATCGAGGAAGCGACTTGGGAGGCCGAGGAAAACTTGTGGAGCAGATATCCACACTTATTCAGCACTCCAAGTACAATTCTAAACTCGTTCGAGGACGAACGTTTATTTAAGAGGTGGAGAATGTAATGACCCAACTGGTCATTTTGACTTTTAGAACCCCGTTCCCTAAAATAAAATTTTCTGTATGTGCTTTTAATGATTTATGACTTGCGGGGATGGTTGGTTCGGGATTTGAAAGTGTTTGGATTGAAATCAGAATACTTGATTCCTTAAGTTGGCTTTAAAAGGTCAAGTTTGACTTCGGTCAACATTTTGAGAAAACGACCCCTGAATAGAATTTTGACGATTCCAACATCTCCGTATGGTGATTTTGGACTTAGGAACGTGTTCGGAATTTTATTTGGAAGTCCGTAGTTAAATTAGGCTTGAAATGGCTACAATAGGAATTTAATTTTGGAAGTTTGACCGGGGTGTTGACTTTTTGATATCGGAGTCGGAATCCAGTTCTGAAAATTTTTATAGCTCTGTTATGTCATTTATGACTTGTGTGCAAAATTTGAGGTCAATCGGACTTGATTTGATAGGTTTCGAAATCGAATGTAGAAGTTGGAAATTTTAAGTTTCATTTAGCTTGAATTGGAGCATAATTCGTGGCCTGAGCATCATTTTATGTGATTTGAGGTTTCAAATAAGTTCATATGATATTTTAGGACTTGTTGGTATATTTGGTTGAGGTCCCGAGGGCATCGGGTGAGTTTCGGATGGTTAACGGATCAAAAGTTAGACTTAAAACAACTGCTACAATTTTTCCTTTTTGCTCGAAATTCTGGGCTGTGATCGAGCCCAAGATCGAGGCCCAAGATCGAGCCCAAGATCGAGGCACATGATCGAGACCCAAGATCGAGGCCATGATCGAGGGTCATGATCGAAGGCCCATACACGGACGAAGTTTTAATTAATTTCAGAATTTTTATTGAAAATGTAGTATTTTCTTATGAAATTGATTCTATAATTTTTGATGACTGTATCAAATTATTTTTGGTTAGATTCGAGCCATTCAGAGTTGGATAATCGAGGAAAGGGTCTACTAGTAGATTAAATTGGAGCAAGACGAGGTAAGTCTCATGTCTAATCTTGTGAGGGAAAAATTACCCCATCGGTAATTAAAGTAATAATTGTTGCTAATTGTGGGGGCTACATACGCACAAGGTGACGAGAGTCCGTGCGTAGCTACTATTAATGCTAAAGTCTAAGTAGTTTAGGACTCAAAGCATGAATTACTTGTGTAAATTGTATTCTTTGTTTAATTAATATTATTTGATATATATATATATATATATATATA
>AWOL01S0040207.1:57072-96085 GCA_000715115.1 Nicotiana otophora
ATAGATAAAACTATTAAAGGATGGAAATCTCATATACTTGATTTTCTGTTTAAATTAATTAATTGTTAAGAGAAATTATTCTTCCTTCCGAATTTATCTTATAATAAATATACTCTCCTTCCGGAGGTACATAAGAAAATGTCTTCCTTTCTTGTGGAGCGGGCCGAATGCCTCAGCAGGATAGATGCATCTATGGATCGCGTCGCACGTCCATCGGTAGTGTACACGACACTGGATCGGGACGTACGACCTCGACAGAAATCGTGCATAATAATAATAATAATTACACGATACTTTGATAGTTTATTGCAGCTTTTAAAGCTAATTGATAAATTGAAAATTTATTGGAATTGAAGGAATTTAATTAATATATTGAGAATTGTTGCATTTGAAAGAATTTAATTGTTTCAGCTGGTTAAAGAAAAATCATTGTAAATTCTATAAATCATGTTGATCTAGATATTGCTATTTTTATTTTATTTATTATTATTGACTCTTAGTGGGTGTCAAGTCGGCCATCTCTTCTCTACCACTTCGAGATTAGACTTGATACTTATTGGGTACACGTTGTTTACCTACTCATGCTACACTTGCTGCACTTTTTGTGCAGGACTTGAGGCAAGTACTAGTGGAGGACCTATCATCTTATACCTGCGTTATCCAGAGGCGTAGTGGTGAGCTGCCTTTCTGAGTCATTATGCATCTACCAGTGTCTCTTCTTGTATTTACATTCTATCTATTTTATTTCAGACAGTATTTGGATTTTTGTATAATCTACTAGATGCTCATACACTTGTGATACCGGGTCTTGGCACACACACTAGTAGAATTTATTTTTGGATTTAATCCCGCTCCTGGATTTTTAATTACTAGATCTTTTCATATTGTTTAGACTCCTGCAAGTAAGAAGAGTTTAATTACTCGATTAATCTTAAAAGAATTAAATGTGGGTTTAAATTAATAGTTGGCTTGCCTAGCTATAGTGTTAGGCGCCATCACGGCCTATATATGAAATTGGGTCGTGACAGGAACGGTATTCTGGGAGATCCCTCTGTCTTGCATATTTACTTTGGGACTACGGAACGGTATTGCGGGATATTCCCCTGCACATTTACATTTGGGACTACAAGACGGTATCCCGGGAGATCCCCTGTTGTATTTTTGTGTATTGAGTCGTTACCTTCTATGAATGCTTTCTTATTAAATTTCAGTCTTTATTTTACTGCACTATTTCACTCTTGCCTTGCTTTATTATCATATTCCAGTAGGGCCCGACCTGACCTTGTCACTACTCTACCGAGGTTGGGCTTGGCACTTACTGGGTACCGATTGTGGTGTACTCATGCTACTCTTTTGCACATGTTTTTCGTGTGCAAATCCAGGTGCTCCTTATCAGCCGCACTATCAGTGAGCCGAGATAGCTTTGGAGACTTCAAGGTATATCTGCCGCATCCGCAGACCTCAGAGTTCCTTCCTACTCTTCCTCATGTCCATTATCTTCTGTATTTTCTTTTGATAGACTCTGATATATAGAGACACTAGATTTTTTATCCTGTAGTTTGTGATTCACGATGTTTCGGGTTTTGGGATTTGTTGTCTATTTTTGAATAGTTGGTTAAATTTATATTTTTATTTCATTATTCCGCCAAAATGTTAGGCTTACCTAGTTGTAGAGACTAGGTGCCGTCACGACGTCACACGGAGGGGAAATTGGGTCGTGACTGGGTCTCCACTCCCTAGTTGATTTTATTTTAGATATAGGG
This sequence comes from Nicotiana otophora, assembly GCA_000715115.1. Lineage (NCBI taxonomy): Eukaryota > Viridiplantae > Streptophyta > Magnoliopsida > Solanales > Solanaceae > Nicotiana > Nicotiana otophora. Next base: position 58,836 of record AWOL01S0040207.1, read on the forward strand.
TATCTACTCCCTAGTTGATTTTATTTTAGACATAGGGTCTCCACTCCCTAGTATCATTTTCCAACATAGGGTCTCCACTCCCTAGTTGATTTTATTTTAGACATAGGGTCTCCACTCCCTAGTATCATTTTCCAACATAGGGTCTCCACTCCCTAGTTGATTTTATTTTAGACATAGGGTCTCCACTCCCTAGTATCATTTTCCAACATAGGGTCTCCACTCCCTAGTTGATTTTATTTTAGACATAGGGTCTCCACTCCCTAGTATCATTTTCCAACATAGGGTCTCCACTCCCTAGTTGATTTTATTTTAGACATAGGGTCTCCACTCCCTAGTATCATTTTCCAACATAGGGTCTCCACTCCCTAGTTGATTTTATTTTAGACATAGGGTCTCCACTCCCTAGTATCATTTTCCAACATAGGGTCTCCACTCCCTAGTTGATTTTATTTTAGACATAGGGTCTCCACTCCCTAGTATCATTTTCCAACATAGGGTCTCCACTCCCTAGTTGATTTTATTTTAGACATAGGGTCTCCACTCCCTAGTCACCTTTCCAACATAGGGTATCCACTCCCTAGTTGATTTGATCTTAAATGCAGGGTAACCACTACCTGATATCTTTGCCAATATAGGGTATACCATTCCCTGGCCATATTTTTCCAACATAAGGTACATCAATCCTTAGTTGAGACATATTTTTGACAATAAAGGAACACCATCCAAAAAACAACCAAAAACAAAACAACAAAAAATATATCATGATCTTTTCGGGGTACACCTTTCCCGACTTTTTATTTCTTTCAATAATGAAGTAGTTTAGAGTTTGTTTTACAAATAACTCATAAAAATTTTCTAGTGAAAACTGGGGCAGAAATATTTGGTTCGTTTGTTTGTTTTGGTGCTTGAGCAGTTTATACCTCGAGGCACAGGGTTTGAGATGACCAAAAAGAAATCTCAATCCAAAATAGAGAAAAGAAAAGGGAAAGAAGTGAACTCAAAATACATAAGCAAATGAAAGATGTCGACTGCTCAAGACATGGTTAAAGTCACGAGCATTACGGTCGCCGTTTTCATTAGAAGAATCCGTAGAGGAATGAACTAGCACCTGCAGCTAGCAAGCATCAAGGTTCCAATCAAAAGTCTGCATGAAGAACCATTCAAGGCTCAAGATCAAGCTTTAGAAGACTTATAGATAGGAATCTTGTAATTCATAGCTGATAGGTTTGTTTAGTTCCTTTAGATTTTGATTTTTTTTGTAAAAACAGGACCACAGACCGGAACCTCTAACGGTACCTCACTCGAATCTCTCATCCTCTCCACATACTCCATCACTTCATTTACCTCTAAACTACATGCGGCCTGATTCCCTTATAGCCAAGGATATGTAGGCAGCTCAGATACCAGGGCTTGGTCAAAATCTTCTATCCATCTTTCTTTTCTTTTGAATAAGTGTCGGGTTAGAAATCAATTACGTTGCTTACCTGTTTCTTTGCTCAAAAACACTTCGTGTTTCCAAGCAAAGAGGGGCAGTTGTAAGCACGTAATTTGTGACCTGCACATTAGAATTATCTTTGATAGTCTTAGTATTTTTAGAATATTTATTTGAGTTTATTTCTATTGGATTTCACTTTATTATTAATTTTAATTCTAGTTTTAAAGCACAAAAATTGAAAAATACAAAAATAGTTTCATTGTTTCTATTTAATTCAGGTATTAGGTATTTTTAGAAAGATATTATTTTTAGCCCATTTTTATTTTAGTATAATCCTTGAAATACCAAAAAATAGTTTCATGTCATAATATAGTTATTTTAATTAATTAGGATTGATTTTATATTTTTACGGTGTTATTTTAGAAAAGAAATTAATATGTTATTTTAGCCAAATTGGAAGAATTGTAGAACTAAAGGGCCAAATTCACCCAAAATGCAATAGTAAAACGATCACAAAACCAACCCCAAAAGCACTCCTTCTTTGATCGAAAAAGTGCCGATTAACAATCCTTTGTTTCAGTCACGTAAAATCAGCCTTATATCATTGCAAAAACGTCCCAACCCAGTGCGAAAATCATCTTGAAATCACCATCCAAACCCGGTAGAGATGAGTCTGTTCGGCGACGTCGATTTCGGTCCAAGGTTCTAGTCTGTAGCTTGCTTGAGGATTACTGTTCTAGAGCTTCTATTTCCATTGTATCCACTCTAAAATTTCAGCAATAGAAGGTATGTTCTTCCATCTTTTTCACTGGTTATTTCATCTATGTGTCTCGTTATTTGTCGGCATAAATGAATAGACGACATAAAACTTTATTTCATTTTTATTGATGCTTGGTCCTTTAATCTGATTATTCCTTTGTTTCCTGGGTTAATGTTTGAAGTTAATCTTATTTTAGTTTGATGAAATCTCAAATGGGATCTTATATTGAATAAAACCAATAATGTCAACAATAGAGAATATTGAGTTGTATGGGTTTTTGGTTAAACTTTTATCTTAGTTAGACTCATAGATAGAATTGATCAAACAATTTTGCACTTAAATGGTCTATGTGTATTTGTATAAACTTTGGTTTTGTTGAGTTAGGCGTTGGTCTTTGTTGGTAAACTCGAATTAAGAGTATTCTGGCTTTAGATAAAATTAGCATACGCGAGTAGTAATTTTGACATTGGAAAGTGTTGGACTTTTTTTAATTTTATTTGTATTTTTAAAATTTTGACATCACAAGCTGCATCCATTTCTGTCCACAATGCTATATCCATAAATCACGCCTTAATCTCAAATTAGATTAGGAAATAAATCACAAACATTGTATCTTACTTTAGGCGCGATTAAATAAATCATCGTGACTATGGGTACAGTTCCCGTGGCATAGTCGTGATACATAATCCCCAATCCGGGTGAGCATTTTATGTGACCCGACCATAACTTCAAATAATAATAATAAAATTTAACAAGTTGTAAATCGCGGGTATGTTTCACGTGGCGCGATTCACAATGTGTACAAAAATAAACGAGTGTGCGACAACGCGACTTGTTCAAAAAAATTTCATAAATAATTAAAAACGGTATGGAAGTGGTAATGCATAAAAGGTGTTAAAATGTAATCAGTCAGATAATTAGGCTAATTATTAATAGTTAAGTGACCGTGCTAAAACCACGGAACTCGGGAGTGCTTCACACTTCTTCCGGGTTAACAGAATTCCTTACCCGGTCTTCTATGTTCGCGGACCATAAATGGAGTCAATTTTCCTCGATTTGGGATTTAAAACTATTCCAAGTGGAGACTCTGATTAAATAAATAATCTCATTTTGAATATTGTCACTTTAATTGGAAAAACTCATGTATCCCCTATCCCCTCGGGAAAAAGAAGGTGTCCCAGACCTAATTTACCATCGACTGTGAGTCACATTTGATTTCAATAACTTCAGAATCAAGTCCCGGAGCCAATTTGAGCCATGCAATCAAAGCTTCATACTCTGCATCATTGTTAGTTAGAGGGATTGTTCTGATGGCCTGCCTTAAGGTTCCCCCGAAGGCATGATTAAGACTATTCCAAGCCCAGAACCTTTTACGTTCGAAGCTCCGTCCGTAAATAAGGTCCAAACCCCCGATGTCTATTCCGACACCATTACTGCCTCCTTGGTTGCCAGAGGTAGTAGTCCCGGACTAAAATCGGCCACGAAGTCAGCCAAAAGTTGTGACTTAATTGTAGTCCTTGGTTTATATTCTATGTTGCATTCACTCATTTCGACGGCCTATTCGGCCAATCTACCCGAGATCTTGGGTTTGTGGAGAATGTTCTGAAAGGAAAAGTAGTCATCACAGCTATCGGGTGGAATTGGAAGTAGGGCCTCAGCTTCCGAGCGGCGACTACGAGAGCTAAGGACATTTTTTCAAATGTGGGTAGCGATCTTCTGCTACAATTTTGCTAACGTAATAAATGGGAAATTGTGTACCTTAGTATCCCGGACTAAAACCACACTTACCACAACTTCTATAACCGCGAGGTAGACTATCAGTGTTTCACGTTCTTTTGGTTTTGGTAGCAATGAAAGGCTTGATAAGTACTTTTTCAGATACCTCAGAGCCTGTTGGCACTCCGGTTTCCATTCGAAATTATTCTTCTTTTTCAGCAGTGTGACAAAGCGATGACATTTTTTCGATGACCGGGAAATGAACCTGCTCAAAACCGTTAATCTTCCTATGAGTCTTTGGATTTCCTTTACGTTACAATTGATCCAAGATATCATCTATGTCCTTAATTTTGTCGGGGTTTACCTCAATTCCCCTTTGGGAGACCATAAACCCTAAGAACTTACAAGAACTGACCCCGAAAGCGCATTTTTGGGGTTACGTTTCATGTTCTGCTTCCTCGGGATGTCGAATGTTTCTTGCAAATGCTTAAGGTGGTCACCTGCATTCAAAGAGTTAACGAGCATATCGTCTATATAAACTTCCATGGTCTTTCCTATTTACTTTTCAAACATCTTATTTACGAGCCGTTGATAAGTGGCTCTGGCGTTTTTCATCCCAAAGGTCATTACATTGTAACAATATGTACCAAAATTCGTTATAAACAATATTTTTTCCTGATCTTCCGAGTTCATCTTAATTTGGTTGTACCCAAAATAAGCATCAAGGAAACTCATCAACTCGTGCCAGGTCGTGGCATCAATCATTTGATCGATATATGGCAGTGGGAACGAGTCTTTCGAGCATGCCTTATTAAGATCTTTATAGTCTACGCACATGAAAAATTTATTGTTCTTCTTAGGAATTACAACTACATTGGCTAGCCAGTCCAGATATCTTACCTCTCGGACCAAACTGATTTTAAGTAATCGGGTTACCTCTTCTTTGATGAATTTATTCTTGGCCTCGACAATAGGGAATTTCTTCTGCCTTACCGGAGGTATGTTGGGATCCAAACTCAGCTTTTTCATGACTATTTCCATCGGGATACCTGTCATATCCTCATGCGACCATGCAAAACAATCAGCGTTAAGTTTAAGGAATTCAATAAAACCAAACCTGAGCTCGGGGTGCAGTCCTGTCCCCAAATGAAATTTTCTTTCTATGAATTCTTCAAACAATGCCACTTGCTCCAATTCCTCCTCCATGGACTTTGTTACGTCTGTCTCTTCCGGAACATGGAAATATCTCGGCAACTGATATTGTTCTGATGACTCTGCTCCTGGGCTAACTCCTTCTAACTCGGGAAAAGGCGTCGGTTGTTGTAATTTCTATGTCGTGCGCTCCTTCCCTTTGCTACTGGAAACTGAGATTGCATTCATCTCCCTTATTGACGGTTGATCACCCCTTATCCGATTGATTCCTTCGGGCATTGGAAACTTCAGCAATTGGTGATATGTTGAAGGTACAACTTTCATCTCGTGTAACAATGGCCTTCCCAGGATAATGTTGTATCCCATGTCACCATCTACTACTTCGAAGAGAGTTGTTTTCATTACTCCTTCAGCATTTATGAGAAAAACAATCTCTCCCCGGGTTGTCACACTTGCAAGGTTGAATCCATCAAGGAGCTTTGTTACCGGAATAATGCTTCCAATGAGTTTAGTTTGCTCCAATACTCTCCATTGTATGATATTAGCCGAACTTCTTAGATTCACTAGAACACGTTTAATCTTAAAATCTAACGCATTTAAAGAAATTATTAGTGCGTCATTGTGTGGTAACAACAATACATCTACGTCCTCCTCCGTGAAAGTGATATCGTCTGCCCGGAATCTTTTACTATGAGTTATTGATACTTTATCTTTTTGGCTGCCGAAACGGTGACCCCGTTAATCTCATTCCCCCCAGAGATCATATTGATTGTTTGGCGTGGGGGTTCTTCTCCTGCTTTTGGAAGTTACGCGTTGTCTCTGTTACGACCACAATTGTTCTTAGCTCGGTCACTCAAGAATTCTCTGAGGTGACCATTCTTTAATAATGTTGCCACCTCCTCTCAGAGGTGTCGGCAGTCCCTTGTCCGATGACCGTTCATCCCATGGTACTCGCACCATAAGTTGGGATCTCTCTGGCTAGAATCTAATCTCATAGGTCTCGGGAATCATATATCTTTAATGTTTCTCATGGCTGACATCAACTCTACTATACTGATGTTGAAGTTATATTCCGATAACTTGGGGTAAGAAGTGTCTCGACCCAAACCGTAGGGCCGCGACGGGCACCCGGTGCCTATCTCAACCGAATACCAATGTAATATATCCTTCTTATCATACTATCATGGGTAAATGAGCCGGGAAAGTCGTCATGAGATAACTAAAATTAAACATAAGAGAATACTCAACATAGGAAGAGCCAACATGATATAGAAGGTTATGCATGTGACATACGGGCCTATAAGTCCGACATAATCATTTATATACACAAAACATAGGCCGACAAGGCCATACAAGTATCCATATATATGAAATATGTCTACAAGCCTCTACGAGTGCATAAATATCATAAAGTTTGAGATATGGAACCCCATACCAATCAATACATGTCCAAATCATACTCACCAGATAGGCAACTTCGGAGAAAGTGGAGTGCACCAACACCTTCCGCAGAGCTGATAGCCGACTAGGAGGACTCTCAACCTGTCTATCGGGACCTGTGGGCATGAAATGCAGCGTCCCCAGACAAAAGAGACGTCAATACAAATAAAGTACTGAGTACGTAAGTCATGACAGTATTATGTAAAAGACATGAAAGAAACATGGAGTAAAGAACTCAACATGTAATTCTGAATAGATATGTGAATCATGAAAAATTTATAATGTCATGCATGTGCTTATAAATGCCATACCATTCATAGGTATATGTTGACATAACATGTCACGACCCAAACTAAGCCCTGTCGTAATGGCGCCTATCGTGAAACTAGGCAGGCCGAATTATTTCCAAAACAAACCAATATTTTTATTTCAAAGATAATTTCAATGTTATTTAACATAAAAACCTTCGCAAAGGAGTTCAAATCAAAACAAAAGTGCGGAAGGAAAAGCCCGGCGTCGGGGTGTCACTAGTCATGAGCATCTACTACAATCTGTCTAACAATATCAAGGCTAACTCAGCCTAGAAAATAGCTAAATACAACTAGAGGAAGATAAGAGGAAGAAGAGTAGGGGCTATGGTCGCCAAGCAGCTACCTTGCTATCCCCGAGAAACAAAAATCTTCAACCAGAATAATCAACAACCGCTACTGTGTCCAGCTACACCTGGATCTGCACACAAGGTGCAGGGAGTAACGTGAGTACGCCAACTCAGTAAGTAATATCAATAAATAAAGACTTAGCAGTAGTGACGAGCAATAAAGCATATCAAGTTCATATCACCAAAATTCAGTAGAGTACAGCATGCGTTAAAAATCAGTGTTTGGATCAAATCCTCTCGTCTAAACCTGGTTCCAGTAAAAATCATTTAAAGATATTTTTCAACAGTTTTTCAAACAAGGCTCAATGCAAAGGTGAGCAAAAATGATGAAATCATAAACAGCCCCTCGGGCCAAACCTCACAGCCCCTCATACCACTCGGGCATACCTCACAATCACTCTTGCCACTCGGGCATACCTCACAATCGCTCATGCCTCCCAATCACTCAGCACTTGGGACTCGCACTCAGTAGGTACCTACGCTCACTAGGGGTGTGTACAAACTACGAAGGGGCTCCTTCAGTCCAAGCGCTATATCAAGCCAAATCATGGCATAAATCACTCAGGCCCTCGGCCTATATCAAACATGTTGTGACGTGCCGCCCGATCCCATAATTATCCTCACGAATCAGGCCCTCGACCTCACTCAGTCATAAACCTCTCAAGACACTCGGGCATTTCAGTAAAAACAGGGTGCTCAGCCCAAAACAACATTTATATGCATCAAAATCGAGTAATAAAACTGAGTTATGTAGTAAACAGGTATAACCATGACAGAGTATAGATTTTCAATCGAAAACAGTAAGAGGATAGTAAGAAAAGGCCCCTAAGGGTCCAAACAGTACTAGCACAAGGCCCAAACATGGCATTCAGCCCAATTTACAGAAACTCTTTCTAAAACATATAAGTATCATATAGTATCAACAAAGTATGCAACTTTACAGTTGCTACGAGACGGACCAAGTAACAATCCCCAACACTGCACGCCCACACGCCCCTGACCTAGCATGTGCTTCACTAAAAATAGTAGAATGATACAAAATCCCGGGTTTCGTACCCTCGGGACTAGATTTACAATCGTTACTTATCTCAAACCGGTCAAATCTCTACCCCGCAATGCTCTTGTCTCTGGACTCGGCCTCCAAATGCTCCAAATCTATTTACAATCAGTACAATACCATCAATATACGCTAATGGAATGAATTCCACAAGAAAAACTATCAAATTAGACCAAAACCCAAAATTGGCTCAAACCCGGCCCCCGGGCCCACGTCTCGAAATTTGACAAAATTTACAAAACTAGAAATCTCATTCACTCACGAGTCTAACCATACCAAATTCATCAAAATCCGACATTGTTTGGTCTTTCAAATCCTTAAATTAAACTCTTAAAACATCCAAGCCCTAACCCCTCATTTTCACTAATTACAATGATTAAACAACAGAAACGCACCATATATACAAGTATTAGGCTCAAGAAACTTACCTCATTGAAAGCCCTTGAATCACCTTTCGAAAATCACTCCAAAAGCTTCAAAACCCGACTTGAAAATGGTGGAAATGAACCAAAATTCGCGAAGTGCTATCTATACATTATGCCCAGATTTTTGCACTTGCGGCTTATTCCATGCGCCTGCGGGACCGCACCTGTGGTCAAAATTCCTCGCAACTACGAGAATCACTTAAACTCTAAGCCTCCGCATCTGCGCCCAAGTCTCGCACCCGCGGGCTTGCAGGTGCGTCCAAGTCCTACGCGCCTACGCTCCATCCTTTGCCTCCCATTTTCCGCATCTGCGCTTCAAATTCTCGTGCCTGCGGTAGTGCACCTGCATATTTTCTTCCGCTTCTGCGAAGCCTGCCCAGCGCCCTCTTTTCCGCATCTACGGACTCCCCTTGCGCACTAACGACCTCGCAACCGCGACTCCTTCTTCCCCAGGTGCGAAAATAGCAGTAGCAGTAGCTTCAGCTGCATTTTCCAACTTTGACAATTCCATTAACCACCCGGAATCACCCCAAGGCCCTCGGGACCTCAACCACAAATACCAATAAGTCGTATATCAACAAACAAACTTAGTTGAACCTTCGAATCACTCAAAACAATATCAAATCACCAAATTACTCTCGGATTCAAGCCTAAGAACTTCTAAATTTCCAAATTCGGCAACCGATGCCGAAACAAATAAAACCACGTCTGAATGACCTCACATTTTGCACACACGTCACAAATGACGCTACGAACCCATTCCAACTTCCGGAATTCCATTCCGACCCCGATATCAAATTTTCCACTGCCGACCAAAAATCGCCAAATTTCCAATTTCGCCAATTCAAGCCTAATTCTAACGTGGACCTCTAAATCACATTTCGGACGCATTCCTGAGTCAAAATCACCTAACGGAGATAACGGAACCATCGGAATTCAAATCTGAGATCGTTTATCCATATGTCAACATCCGGTTGACTTTTCCAACTTAAGGTTCTAAATAAGAGACTAAGTGTCTCATTTCACTCTGAAACCACTCCGGGCCCGAACCAACTAACCCGGTATATCATAATATAGCTTAAGAGCAAAAAGGAAATAGAAATGGGAGAAATGAGACTATATCTCCCGAAACGACCGGCCGGGTCGTTACATCCTCCCCCACTTAAACATACGTTCGTCCTCGAACGTGCCGAGAGTTGTTCCAAAAGCCAAGAAATAGCTGTGTAACTTTCCCATGCACATACCCGGGGGTGATCCCACGTCACCCTATCCCATACAGGTCTGATAGCACAGCATAACTGAAATTCCTCAATTTAACCTAGCCTACAAGCCTTCGAATCAAATTTCCAACATCCAAAATTTCTTATAAGATCAGAAGTTCGCATCTACATACCGTATAAGTATGAACAAGCTGTACCAAAAGTTGTAACTATAACTCAAATACTCAAATTCAAATACCGCATAGCTCGAATGCTCGAAGCAATGATTTCAAATCACAGTATCGACTCAAATCAACCCAGTACTGGTAATAAACCTCATATCAAACAAAATCTCGTTCTAAAATCTTCGTACACTGCCGATGATGAAAGAAACATACCGAATTCATAGCCATTCATTAGACCAACAGGTCATGGAGCTCCCGTTCCTTATACAAGAACTATAGCCAATTTTAAAGTTGACTTCCGATATTATCCTCCCAGTTATACCACAATCAAATCTGATAGCATCCATTCTAGGTCCAATGACCTCGTCTCATCCAACACGACCACTCTAGTGACATGATACATCAATACAATCTAAAGTCACAACCCGTGCAATCTGTGCACCAGATAGCAATATTCCAAATGTACCCAATCATAATAATGACCCAAATAGGAGAACCGTTCCGCAAGCTCGACTAGTACCACCCCGACACAATGCTAAGAACCCATCACACTCCGCAGAACCATAACACACGAATCTTACATAAGGGATCATATTTCCACATAACTCTGCTGCAATACGCGACCCTATCCAAATACTGGTCCATACGAAACACCTCAAGCCACCCTGCTAAAATTTAATAACTATGCGCAATCCGACATCAAGTACCCAAAGTGCATTACCATGACCACAGAGAGGCAAACGACACCATGCCACATAAAACCCGAAAGAACATAACCAATACGACATCAACCAAGCAATATCCAATATTATTCTCGCTCAAATTCCACTATAAGGCCACAATAGAACTGCACCATATGTGCATATAACCATCACAACTCCTCGTAGCATAGAAGAGTAACTCGCAGATCATTTCAGAACACGAATAAGCTTCACATCAATCGAATGGCACATCCTTCAACAATAGCAGTATGGAGCCAATCAATCCGGCTTGGTGTAGAATACACATCCTAATTGGGCCTACCAATGGGCCCCAAATCAACTATGGTCAGCCACCAATAGATAAACAACCTCCGAAAGTCCACAATGACGGAATCATAACACCTTCTATCATCTGGCTAGCTCCGGCCACAACTTCATAGTCCACAACTATGAAACAATCTGCTCCTGAGAACTCCCAATCTCCAATTCCATAGAACACATGAATCACCATATTCGATTCCACCTCCACAGCCCGAATGACTAACACCTCTCTTATACACAATCATCCCATGAGAAATACTAAAAAAACAAAATCTTTCGTGCCACCTGGCAAAAATTTAAATATCAACAGTCGATCAACCAGGAGAGTGCCGCAATACCAGTCAAGTACCCATAAGTCAAAACACACTGCCCCTTCTGAAATGTACACTCTCATCAAGATATACCACATAGTAATATCATTTACCTAGTCATCGGAAACCATTCATGCTGCCTAAGAATTTATGTCATTCCCTTCAAAACTGAAATGTGACCTTGTACATGTAAATCTTATTCCCGCACAATACACCACATCTATTATGCCATCATGTGACAAGCATAAGAATTCTATTATCAACTCTGAGTCACTAGCAAATTGCATACCTTATTAGTCAGAAACCTCTTTCTTGCTTCTTTCTAGGAGGAAATCATAACACACAACACGTTCCGTACATCGGTAGAAAATATTTGGTTCAAACCATGGTAGAACCCATCATGAACACTTTGAAATCCATTTGCACATAACCAAGTTATCTGAACTGAATTTCTCTAACTCCACCAAGCCACGCAGGTTGCCAAATTCAAGAGCATTGCCACGAAACACGTGTAGATACTAGCCACATCATAAGTACCCAAAGAACCGATAATAACAATTACTGTGCTAACTCAACCTACTACCAAGTTGTCCTATTTCTCCAAGTTCTTTCTAAATTGCCTTCAAATTGCTAGTTTTTCCTTGTTATAACACTACTATCCTTAACTAAAAGTTACCTCACGAACTCTAGCATAGAATCATGCTGCCCTAAGGCTTATAAGCAGCCGAATTCCCTTTTTATGTATCCCAAAGGTTCCACAACCAAAAATGCTTACTCCGAAGAGACTTTATGTGAACCTAAAACTGTTTTCTTCACCTTCTTGGTACTGAAATGCATAATTCACAATGATATAAGATGCCACGAGTCTCAACACCGTTCAATGAAACTCCCAGTTTTCTAGCCATATTTATAAATATTGAATCCGTTGGAACCATTCTCAAGAGTCATCCACTCTACTCAAATCTCGAATTAACCGACCAAACGGACCGAAACGACCTGTGCCCTATTAGCACACCAACACCCAAAGGAATAAAGAGTAACCCACACTTATACGCAACCAAGCAAATTCCCGCTCCATGTACACTACATTCTTTGTGAATAACCACTCAATTATTTTATGGTCCTCCTATAACCATAGAGTATAATACAAATTGTGTCCAGAAATTCCTTTACCCGAGTCATCCTCGATCTCAACCTCTACAAGTCATAATTGATTCGTCGGTATACCCCGAACCAAAACTAATACGACCCATAACCGTGTAATTAATTCGTCGATAGCAGACTCCCCCACTCAGCCTTAAGCTGCAATTATATAAAATTAGAATCCGTAAGGATTTCTCCTTCTCAATTACCAGGTCTCGCAGTGTTAACCTACCAGATTTCTCGAAGTCTTTTATTAAGCCTTTCATGAACATTCTGAATCTCCAGCCAAATATCACACACGTGACCTCCTACCGGGTAGAAAGTAATATTCCTCGCAAAAGCCTCATCAACATCACGCCACCGCTAGCTGCACACAGGAGATAACCCACATGTGGAATTCCTTACCGACATCTTCCAATGACACTGCACTGAGTGCAACGACCACTAAATTCATAAATTCTCCTGAGTTCATGCTCGCCCACCATTTGTATAAGTCTGCACTTTCCCTATTGACATCAGTTATACGTCAATATTACATTCCGAACTCAAGTCATATTGCAACTGACATGATAATCAAATCTTCACGCCTCTATTCATTTCAAACATATTCCTTTCTGCCATATTCAATTTTCCTTTTTACACTAACCATCACTCCAAATAGAGTCTGCAGGCCGATTCACATACTAACACGATTCCAAACTATTCTACACTTTCTCAAGGCACATGACTACCCTACTAATGAATTGATATGCTAATCTGCCACTCTTACTTCGATTAAATCATCTCCTTTAAGAAACTTCTGAACCTCTACTTCTCCTGCTTAACCTTCTAGTACTTCAACCACTGCAAAACACTTCCCGTCATGTCTTCCCTCATACTTTTCTACCCAACTGCTGCATCAAATCGAAACGTATCTCTGTCGCACCTGAACCAATAAAATGTTACCGACTCTAAGTCTCTTCGAAGATCATCTTTCTTGAGTCATCAACATCAAAAATACCCATTCGCAACCACAATTACTACATAATCACTTACTCTTCTTGAGTCCAAACTCATTGACAAGACATGAGAATTTAATTTGCCCCAAAATTTAACAATGTCAAATATCCTTCAAAACATTCACACTCGAGATTATACGTCACATCAAAATGAAAATAAAAGCACTGAATGGCCTTTCTTTACGTTTCAAGGAAACACTTCTCGTCATATTCAAATCGTCTTAACACATCTCGCAGTCACATCATATTCATCACAAAGACATTCCACCGCTCATCGAGCCACGAATTCCACTCGTAGGGGCATTACCGGACATATGAGTCCAAATGTACAGGTTACAACTGAAGCTACCGAGCCAAAACTATGGTTTAAAACTGGCATCAAGTCCTCCAGACTAGCCCATCACCAAAACACATAATAGACATCTTGAACCTCATTCATAGAATCACAAGTCGGTGATGCACAACTGATACCGAGCGCTCATGTGTGCATACGAATACGTGGAAGGAATTCAAAGAGTTATGTTTCAAGCTGAATCAATTTTGCACGATAGAATACCAGAAAGTGAAATTTTCCTAAGGGTTCTGCACCCTCTCAAAGATAAGTACAGACGTCTCCGTACCAATCCGCAAGACTCTACTAAACCCGCTCATAACTCATGAGACCTATGCAACCTAGGCTCTGATACCAATCTGTCACGACCAAAATTAACCCCTATCGTGTTGGCGCCTATCGTGGAACTAGGCAAGCCGACTCATTTCCAAAACAAATCGATATTTTCATTTCAAAGATAATTTCAATGCTATTTAACATAAAAACCTTCGCAAAGGAGTTCAAATCAAAACAAAAGTGTGGAAGGAAAAGCCCGACATCGGGGTGTCACTAGTCATGAGCATCTACTACAATCTGTCTAACAATATCAAGGCTAACTCAGCCTGGAAAATAGCTAAATACAACTAGAGGGAGATAAGAGGGAGAAGAGCAGGGGCTACAGTCGCCAAGCAACTACCTTGCTATCCCCGAGAAACAGAAATCTTCAACCAGAATAATCAACAACCGCTACCATGTCCATCTACACCTGGATCTGCACACAAGGTGCAGGGAGTAACGTGAGTACGCCAACTCAGTAAGTAACAACAATAAATAAAGACTGATCAGTAGTGACAAGCAATAAAGCATATCAAGTTCATATCACAAAAATTCAGTAAAGTACAGCATGCGTTAAAAATCAGTGTTTGAATCAAATCCTCTTGTTTAAACCCGGTTCTAGTAAAAATTATTTAAAGATATTTTTCAATTTTTCAAACAAGGCTCAATGCAAAGGTGAGAAAAAATGATGAAATCATAAACAGCCTCTCGGGCCAAACCTCACAGTCACTCGTACCACTCGGGAATACCTCACAATCACTCTTGTCACTCGGGCATACCTCATAATCGCTCATGCCTTCCAGTCACTCAGCACTCGGCACTCGCACTCATAGGTACCTACACTTACTGGGGTGTGTACAGACTCCGGAGGGGCTCCTTCAGCCCAAGCGCTATATCAAGCCAAATCATGGCATAAATCACTCAGGCCATCTACCTATATCAAACATGTTGCGACGTGTAGACCGATCCCATAAATATGTAACATGTTGCGGCGTGCAGCCCGATCCCATAAATATCCTCACAAATCAGTCCCTCGGCCTCACTCAGTCATAAACCACTCAAACCACTCGGGCATTTCAGTAAAAATAGGGTGCTCAGACCAAAACAACATTTATATGCATCAAAATCGAGGAATAAAACTAAGTTATGCAGTAAACAGGTATAACCATGACTGAGTATAGATTTTCAATCGAAATCAGTGAGAGGATAGTAAGAAAGGGCCCCTAAGGGTCCAAACAGTACTAGCACAAGGCCCAAACATGGCATTCAGCCCAATTTACAGAAACTCTTTCTAAAACATATAAGTATCATATAGTTTCAACAAAGTATGCAACTTTATAGTTGCTATGGGACGGACCAAGTCACAATTCATAATAGTGCACGCCCACATGCCCGTCACCTAGCATGTGCGTCATTCACAATAGTAGAATGATACAAAATCCAGGGTTTCGTACCCTCAAGACTAGATTTACAATTGTTACTTACCTCAAACCGGTCAAATCTCTGTCCCGCAATGATTTTGTCTCTAGACTCTACCTCCAAATGCTCCAAATCTATTTACGATCAGTACAATACCATAAATATACGCTAATGGAATGAATTCCACAAGAAAAACTATCAAATTAGACCAAAACCCGAAAATGGCTCAAACCCGGCCCCCGGGCCCACATCTCAAAATTCGATAAAATTTACAAAACTAGAAAGTTCATTCACTCACGAGTATAACCATACTAAACTCATCAAAATTCGACATCGTTTGGTCCTTCAAATCCTTAAATTAAGCTTTTAAACATTCCAAGCCCTAACCCCTCATTTTCACTAATTACAATGATTAAACAATGGCAAATCACCATGTATACAAGTATTAGGGCTCAAGAAACTTACCTCACTGATAGCCCTTGAATCACCTTTCAACAATAACTCCAAACTCCAAAAACCGACTTGAAAATGGTGGAAATGAACCAAAATTCGCGAAGTGCTATCTATACATTCTGCCCAGATTTTCACACTTGCGGCCTATTCCACGCGCATGCGGTCAAAAATCCTCGCACCTGCGAGAATCACTTAAACTTTCAGCCTCCACACCTGCGCCCAGGTCTCGCACCTGCGGGCTCGCAGGTGCGTCCAAATACTTTGCGCCTGCGCTCCAGCCTTGGCCTCCCATTTTCTGTATTTGCGCTTCAAATTCTCGCGCCTGCAGTAGCGCACTTGCGCATTTTCTTCCGCTTCTGCGAATCCTGCCCAGCGCCCTATTTTCTGCATCTACGGACCCCCCTTGCGCTCCAGCGACCTCGCACTTGCGACTCCTCCTTCCGCAGGTGCGGAAATAGCAGTAGTAGCAGCTTCAGCTGCATTTTCCAACTTCGACAAATCCGTTAACTACTCGGAATCACCCAGAGGCCCTCGGGACCTCAACCAAAAATACCAATAAGTTATATATCAACAAACAAACTTAGTTGAACCTTCGAATCACTCAAAACAACATCAAATCACCAAATTACCCTCGGATTCAAGCCAAAGAACTTCTAAATTTCCAAATTCGGCAACCGATGCCGAAACCAACAAAACCACGTACGCATGACCTCACATTTGGTACACATGTCACAAATTATGCTACAAACCCATTCCAACTTACGGAATTCCATTCCGACCACGATATCAAATTTTCCACTGTCGACCAAAAATCGCCAAATTTTCAATTTCGCCAATTCAAGCCTAATTCTACCACGGACGTCTAAATCACATTCCGGACGCACTCCTAAGTCCAAAATCACCTAACGGAGCTAACGGAACTATTAGAATTCAAATCCAAGATCATTTACACATAGGTCAACATCCGGTTGACTTTTCCAACTTAAGGTTCTAAATAAGAGACTAAGTGTCTCATTTCACTCTGAAATCACTCCGGGCCCGAACCAACTAACCCGGTATATCATAATATAGCTTAAGAGCATAAAGGAAATAGAAATAGGGGAAACGGGGCTATAACTCCCAAAATGACCAGCCGGGACATTACATAACATCATCAAGTCTCTGAGGGTATCCCGTCATATCATCCTGACCTTGATGGGCAAAATCATCAATGTATACCAGCTGATCAGGTGGTGGTGCGTATATAATGCCATAACCTTTTACCATATACCATATACATACAAATATATGTGTATACAACGCCATCTAGTCATGGGTCAATGTACATGTATAAATGACTGTAATACATAATGGAGTAAGTCAGTAAGATTTCTCGGAATGTCATAAGATCAATATGCCTTAGGATAAATTTTAACAACTTACGTATTTTTCTGATACCCATGAACAGAAGATATAATAATAGGACACATGGGGAATCAAGAATATAGGCACCCTCTAGTACTTCTATGAATAGAGTCATTTATGAACGTTTCGCGTTTGCACATTTCATTTGTATCATATGGATTATGCCAAAAGGAAATAATGGATAGCCTTAATATACCTGTATGATCTCTTCCTTATTACTCAACCAAGCTCAACACAACTTCTTGCATCTACAACAAGTGAAATAATATTGCCTTTAACATATAATGTCGTACCATCGTATTTGGCTAGTCGTATGGCTTAAGGAAAATTGGGAAGGAACTCCCCTATTTTTAATACATCCCAAAGAACCACTAAGGGTCATCAACAGCCCAACAACAATAACTATAACTAACAATAGCAACAACAATAATATAATCCAATATGAGTTTCTCCGATTATCTTAACAATCATATTGAGCGGCAAGCTCGTTTTTACTCATAAAAAGATATAAATTGAATCCAACTCTTATTAAATAAATTAGTTTACAACCTTCAGAACATCATTTATATATACTATATTATTTTTAGTTCAAAACATCCACAAAATGCCTTCCAAAACAGCCCCATACGTCTAACACCTTAATATTTATCATCAATCACTTGTTTCTCATCTTTTCTTCTTCAATCAACTTAATTAACACCTAGAAAAGCTTAAAAACAGAAGCCACAACATTATCAAATTATTTCTCACAATTTCCAGCCACCACAAACCATATATTTAGCCACAAAATAGTCCAATCAAAAAGACAACCATATCTCATGTGCTTTCAAGTGCTATCTTATGGTTCTTCACTCAAACAACACAACCAACACAAGATTAACCTTAGGCACAATTAAGAAGATGTTATACATACCTTGTACAGAAGCTATAACTCTAAACCCTATCTCAACTTAACTCACAATAACCCTCAATCACACCATAACATCATAAAAGCATTCTTGTAGTCTTTAACATCTTTGATGATGATTTGAGTTGATTTCCCTTGAGTTTGGTTCTTGGGATCTTGGGACATGTTAGGGAGGGTTTTAAAGAGCTTTTGGACGAAATTTTGGTAAGAAATGATCCGAAATGAGGCTGAAACATCTTTTAAAAGACGTAAGGTCGGTGGTCGTCTCAAGTGGGTCTCAACCGAGCTGCTTGTGCAGTCTCTCGAAAACGTAGATATCTCTCTACTCCGACGTCGTATCGACAAACGGTTTAATGCGTTAGAAACTAAACTAAAAAATCTTCAATTTTTTATATAATATGTCCCAAAAATACATCATAAAGCTTAAAAATGCATTTCCCGAAAAGCTTCATTATAAGGCAAATCCTTAGTTGGTTTTTCCGCAACCTAAATCCGATTTTTCCCAAACTTTATATTTCATATCCAAACATCATATATAGTCATATCATGAATTTAAACTCATTTAAATTATGATTAACAAGTCTCATATTCATATTAACTGACTTAAGACTTCGGTAAACCTTTCTTATCCTTATAGAAGGATTTCGTCCTTGTTGAGCTTATATTAGATAATCCTATAATGACAGTGACGTCTGAAGTACGAGGTGTAACGACATGTCCCCTTAGAAACATTTGTCCCCGAATGATAACTCTTAAAAGTTTTCGAAAATGGGATATACCATCATTAAATCACTTTATATACTTTCAAAGAGGATCTCATTTTCAAGCTTATATCAATTGATTTACGATATAATTTCACGTACAAAAACATGGGGTGTAACATCATTCCCCCCTTTGGAACATTCGTCCTCAAATGTTAACTAATGCGCTTATAATTCTCATATCTTATGGCTCTTATAAATACTTTAATATTGTCCTTTGTCATCTAGGCAGCTGTTCTATGAATAAATCCAAAGGCCATGGCATTCCCCCCTTTTGGCCTCTTTCTCACGCCACGACTCGTGGTCAGAATTCTTCCAATCTCGTAACTATTTCTACCTTCTATCATGCAGTCTGTACAACTTTGTCCTTGTATGTGCGCCTATGCAACTCTTCTCTCATTCTCCCCAGCTAGTCTTTCTTTGTACTACTTAAGGAGACCTTCTGGCTCTTGTAAAGTTGAGAGTTTATTACATTGTATACCCGAAGGAATTGTCGATGTTCTTACTCGCCTACAAATATCCTTAGTTACATACCTCCGTGCCCTTGTGCTCGTAAGGTTACTTCTGAACTCAAATTTTGATTATTTCCTTAGTGGCACTCTCTCTTATTTCCGTAACACTTATACGGTACCTTTAATTACCCCAACTCCTATCTAAAAAAATTTCAACGATTGCGATCTCGTATAAAAGAGACTGAATTCCCTATGCTGCGGTTCACTACGTTTATCTTGCATGATCTACTGATTTGTCTATAACCTCTTGTCTAGCCGTAACTAGGCTCTTCCTGAATCAACTACAGGCTACTCGTTGGTCCATTCTCATATCTATATTCTGTGTAACCCCTCTTGGGTTATCTCTTTTGTCTTAACTTACCTCCTTATGTATCAAGTGTTCATTCCCACTTATTTATCAATATCATCGGGTGCGGAACCCTTACTGCTTCTCCCCGGCGTCATGCTTGCATAATGTTCTGGAGTCATATCATATCTGTAGGATCTGAATAAATGCAATATCATTCCTTTCACCTTTTTACCGCATTCTTTATTTACTATTCCATAGTTACCTTTTCATCTTTGGCGTCTTTTCACATTTTTACTGCCATCTTACCTGCCTTGCGGTAACCCTTCTATACCAAGGATAACTAAAGTTCTTACGCACGAGGGTGACACCTAGTATAACTTGCACACTTAGTCCCTTAAGCTTAACTTTGCTCACAGTGCTCGCTTTAGGGAAGCATCTTCCTAAATGACCTTTAAAGGTTATTCTTCAGTTGTCCATTCTATTATCGCCGGAACGTGATATCTAAAATTCTCATGATGTAGGATATTGTCAAATCATATATTTTGGTTTACTCTCGTTCAGAGGCTGAGCATGCAGATCATTTACCTACTGTACTCAGAGATCTACAAGCAAAGGAAGTTGTATGCAAAATTCTCTAAATGTGAATTTTGGTTGAATTTTGTAGCCTTCCTTGGTCATATTATTTCATGTGAGGGTATCCGAGTTGATAAACATAAGATTGATGTAGTGAAGACTTGGCCTAGACCCACGACACCGACGGAGGTTCGTAGCTTCCTGGGTTTGGCAGGTTATTATGGGAGATTTATAGAGGGTTTTTCTTCTCTTTCAGTAGTTTAGGGGAAAATGTTATGCATGACCTACACTTATTTCATGTTTATATCTTAGACGTATGCTTAGGGGTGTTCGGTAGGTAGAACTCGGGCACTCATCACAGTCCATCGATTTGGGTCGTGACAAAAGTGGTATCAGAGCACCGTTATCACGACCCAAACCGTAGGACCGCGATGGGCACCCGGTGCCTAACTCAACCGAGCACCAACGTAACGTAACCTTCTTATACTACTATCATGGGTAAATGGACCGGGAAGACTGTCACGAGATAACTATAATTAAACATAAGAGAATACTCGACATGGGATGACCCAACATGATATAGAAGCTTATGCATGCGACATACGGGCCTATAAGGCCGACACAATCATTTGTATACTCAAAACATAGGCCGACCAAGCCATACAAGTATCGAAATACATGACATCTGTCTACAAGCCTCTACGAGTACATAAATGTCATAAAGTTCGAGATATGGCCCCGACATACCAATCAATACATGTCCAAATCATACTAACCACATAGACAACTCCGGAGCAAGTGGAGTGCACCAATACCTTCCGCTAAGCTGATAGCCTACTAGGAGGACTCTCAACCTGTCTATCGGGAGGGCATGAAACGCAGTGTCCCCAGGTAAAAGGGACGTCAGTATAAATAAAGTACCGAGTATGTAAGGCATGACAATAGTATATAAAAGACATGAAAGAAATATAGAGTAAAGAACTCAGCGTGTAATTCTGAATAGCTTTGTGAATCATGAAAAATTAATAATGTCATACATTTAAGTTTAAATGCCATACCATGAATAAATATATGTGTACATAACATCATCAAGCCTCCGAGGGCATCCCATCATATTATCTCAGCCTCTGTGTTCAAAATCATTAACGTATAACAGTTGATCAGGTGGTGCTGCATATATAATGCCATAACCTTTTACCATATCCCATATACATATAATATACACGTATATAATGCCATCTAGTCATCGGTCAATGTACATATATAAATAAATGCAATGCATAATGGAGTAAGTCGGTAAGATTTCTCGGAATGTCATAAGATCAATATGTCTTCGGATAAACTTTAGCAACTTATGTATTTTTTTAATACCCATGAACAGAAGATATAATAATAGGACACATGGGGAATCAAGAACATAGGAACCCCTAGTACTTCTATGAATAGAATCATTTATGAAAGTTCTGCGTTTGCACATTTCGTTTATATTATATGGATCATGTCAAAAGGAAAGAATGGATAGTCTTAACATACATGTATGATCTCTTCCTTATTACTCAACCAAGATCAACACAACTTCTTGCATCTACAACAAGTGAAATGATATTGATGTTAACATATAATGCCGTACCATCGTATTTGGCTAGTCGTATGGCTTAAGGAAAATCGGGAAGCAACTCCCCTATTTTTAATACATCCCAAAGACTACTAAGGGTCATCAATAGCCCAACAACAATAACTATAACCAACAATAGAAACAACAACAATATAATCCAATATAAGTTTTTTCAATTATCATAACAATCATATTGAGCGGAAAACTCATTTTTACTCATAACAAGATATAAATTGAATCCAAATATTATTACATAAATTAGTTTACAACCTTCAGAACATCATACTTATATATACTATATTATTTCTAGTTCAAAACATCCACAAAATGCCTTCCAAAACAGCCCCATACGTCTAGCACCTTAATTGTTATCTTCAATCACTTGTTTTTCATCTTTTCTTCTTCAATAAACTTAATTAATACCTAGAAAAGCTTAACAAAAGCAGCCACAACATTATCAAATTATTTCTCACAATTTCCAGCCACCACAAACCATATATTTATCCACAAAATAGTCCAACCAAAAATACAACCATATCCCATGTTCTTTCAAGTGATATCTTATGGTTTTTCACTCAAACAATACAGCTAACACATGATATTTTCCATAAGGTCGGTGGTCGTCTCAAGTGGGTCCCAACCGAGATACTTGCGCAATCTCGCAAAAACGTAGATATGTCTCTACTCTGATATAGTATCGACGAACGGTTTAATGCGTTAGAAACTAGACTAAAAGACCTTCAATTTTGTATATAATATGTCCCAAAAAGAATTTATAAAGCTTACGGAATGTATTGCTCAAAATCTTCATTACAAGGCAAATCCTTAGTCGGTTTTTCCGCAACTTAAATCTGATTTTTCCAAACTTTATATATCATATACAAACATCATATATAGTCGTATCATGACTTTAAACTCATTTAAAGCATGATTAACAAGTCTCATATTCACCTTAACTTACTTAAGACTTAGGTAAACCTTTCTTATCCTTGTACAAGGATTTCGTTCTTTTTGAGCTTACATTAGATAATCTTAAAATGACAGTGACGTCTGACGTACGGGGTGTAACGACATGTCATTAGAAACATTTGTCCCCGAATGATAACTCTTAAAGGCTTGCAAAAATGGGACTTAACATCATTAAATCACTTTATATACTTTCATAGAGGATCTCATTTTCAAGCTCACATCAATTGACTTACGATGTACTTTCACGTACAAAACCATAGGGTGTAACAAGAAGGATCCCGAGATCCTGACATCTACTTATCCTGGAGTGATCTATTATTTCGACCACGATAGGTCCCTTTGTCGGTGATGAACTTGTTTGCTGCCCAGATGTTTCTGCCACGGCCTTCGGTCCGCTCGTAGGGAAACAATTGGCCCCTCGAAGTTCGTCTATCTGCGTCGTAGTCATCCTTCGATTTTTCTCTGCTCTTCTCCCATACTTTGGCCGATAATGTAGAAATGACTTGATCATCTTTGATCCTTATCTTTGACTCATATCGGTTGTGTACATCTACCCAAGTTGTTGCTTGAAACTCAAGCAAGCTCTTATTCAGCTTCCGGGAAGCATCTGAACTTCTTGGATTTAATCCTTTGGTGAATGCTTCAGCTGCCCATTCATCCGGGACGGCCGGGAAAAACATTCTTTCTTTTTGGAATGAGTAACAAGCTTTTGTAATAATTTAGATTCTCCCTGCGCGATCCTGAATATGTCGGCCTTCCAAGCTTGCACTTTTCAGACCCCAACATGAGACTTAATGAAGGAATCCGCAAGCATCTTGAAGGAATCTATGGAATGCTTGGGTAATAATGAATACCACGTTTGAGCTTCCCTCGTGAGAGTTTCTCCGTATTTCTTTAGCAACACAGATTCAATTTCGTGGCGAACTAAATCATTTCTTTTCACTGTCATTGCATATGTAGTAATATGCTCCTGTGGGTCTGAAGTTCCATCATACTTTGGAATTTCAGGCATTTGGAACCATTTTGGGATTAGTTTTGGAGCCGCACTCGGCTTGTACAGTAATTGACTATACTTCTTCGAGTCCGGTCCTTTTAATACTGGTGGCGCACACGGGATTTGATCCATGCGGGCTTTTACTTCCCTTATGAACCACAAAAGTTCATCCTTGAACAGATCGTTCTCATTGTTGAGACCGGATATGCTCCCCACAGCCCTATCGAAGCCAACTTCACCCCTGGGAGTGTTATTATCGACTCTCTGCGTTGTTCGGTCTACGGGAACAATGGGAGGAATTGGATTTCTTCTGTTTGAATTATTCGAATGACCTGATAGCGCATGCTTCAGTTCCATCATAACCTGATCATTCCGTGTGAGATGGACAAGAATGATTACATGTTGCCTTGCAGGACCCTTACCACATACGCTACATGCTCCTCATCATCATCATCGGTAGTTATCTCCCAAACCTGTCGAGGGTACTGTCTGTCATGCACCGGTATGTCGTCATTCCCCTCACTGTGGGTGTCACTGATTGAATCCTCGAAATGAGGCTGATCCCCTCAAATTTCAGGGTTGCGTGTGTCGTTAACAGTGTTATCTCTCATTTTTATGATTTTTTTCTAAGACAAAGTAATCAAAACACGTTAGTAAAAATGGCAAAGATCAATTTAATTGTACGACTGTCTAGGCCCCACGGTGGAGGCCAAACTGTATACCCATAAAATGGTACAATTGACAATTTCGGGATATTTTTTCCGGGCACAATGATGATGAGATCAAAAATCAAGAAGGTATAATTGTATGAAGCTTTGTATAGAATAGAATATAAATTGAGCCAGAAATTTTGTGTCCTTTACAATGATGACTGAGCTCACTATTATAATGACCCGACTGGTCTTTTTGAGTATTAAAATCCATTTTCTATTCAATTTATGCTTTATAGCTATTATATAACTTGTCGAGGTAGTCAGTTCAGGCCCGATGAGGTTTCAGAATGAATTGAGACACTTAGTCTCAAGGATGAAAACTTAAATTGAAAATTGTTGATTGAATGTTGACTTATGTGTAAACGACCTCGGAATATATTTTGATGATTCCAATAGCTCCGTATGATGATTTTAGACTTAGGAGTGTGTCCGGAAAAGTTTTTGGAAGTCCGTAGTTAAATTAGGCTTGAAATGGCTAAAATAGATATTTAACAGTTTGACCGAGGAGTTGACTTTTTGATATCTGGATTGGAATCCAATTCTAAAAATTTGAATAGGTCAGTTATATCATTTATGACTTATGTGCAAAATTTGAGGTCAATCAGACTTGATTTGATAGGTTTCGGTATCGAATGTAGAAGTTGAAAATTCTTAAGTTTCATTAAGCTTGAATTGGGGTATGATTCATGGTTTTAGCTTTGTTTGATGCGATTCAAGGATTCACCTAAGTTCGTATGATCTTTTAAGACTTGTTGGTATATTTGGTCGAAGTCTCGGGGGACTCGGGTGAGTTTCGGGTGGTTAACGGACTAGAATTGGACTTGTGAGAATTGCCGAAGCATTCCAGCTTCTGATGTCATCGCACCTGCGGATGGGTTGTCCGCAGGTGCGGACTCGCAGAAGCGAGCATGTGGTCACAGGTGTGAGGCTAGCTTGGCCCAGCCGGGAGCGCAGGTACGAGAAGAGAGCCGCATATGCAGAGACATGACCGCAAAAGCGGAAAGGTCCGGCCTAGGGCAGGGTCGCAGAAGCGAAATGCCCTCCACAGAAGCGGGCTCGCAGGTGCGAGCTTTGGTCCGCATGAGCGAGATTTTTGGCTTTAAGTCGAATCCGCACCTGCAATGGAATTTCTGCAGGTGCGGCGTCGCAAGTGCGACTGGAAGCCCGCAGAAGCGAAAATCCCTGGACAGAACATATAATTCGGGGGTTGGCCATTTTTACACATTTTTGGATTTTAAGAGCTCGGGTAAGGCGATTTTCATGAGTGTTTTTAAGGAAAATACTAGGGTAAGTGTTCTCAACTCAATTTTGGTCAAATTACCCGAATCCATGGTTGTTTTTAATATTTAATTGGTGATTTGAGTTGGAAGATTTTTGAAAACTCTCTTGGTTTAAATTGATGGTTTGAGGGTTGAGTTGATGTCGCAATTTAGTAAAATTTATATTTTTGGACTCGTGGTTGAATTGGCATTCATATTTTGTAAATTTTGTCGGTTTTGAGACGTGGGCTCCACGGGCAATTTTTGAGTTAAATTTTGGATTTTTATTGAAAAATTTGTACTTTCATATGGAATTAATTCTTATAATTTGTATTGACTGAATTTAATTAATTGTGACTAAATTTGAGCCGATCGGAGTCAGAAAATCGAGAGAAAGGTATTCTTATTGACTGATTGAGCTTGGCTTGGCGTAAGTGACTTGTCTAACCTTGTATGAGGGAAATTCCCTTGGATTTTGGAACTGTTGTAACCATTTGTGATATGTGAGCGTCGTTTAAGTGAGGTGACGAGTGCGTACATAGGCTGAATATGAAAAATTCGGTTTTTGCTGATTTGTCATCTTTTGAATTTCCTTAACTGAGTTGTCTTCTTTTAAATTCTTTAACTGAGTTGCCTTAGCATATGTAGTGATCATGTTTATCCTAGTATCACATGTCTACGTGCATTAACTCTTACGTGCAATATGTGCATCATGCTTAGCTAAATTACCTACTTTCCTTGATTTGATTTAAATCTTTAACTGTAAGATTTCTTGCTGAAAATATGTTGTTCCTCCGACTACCTGCTGCATATTTACTTTTGGAACTATGAGGCGGTTCCTCAGGAGATCCCCTTGTACTGCATATTTACTTTTGGGACTACCAGGCGGTTCCTCGAGAGATCCCCATGTACTGCATATTTACTTTTAGGACTATGAGGTGGTTCCTCGGGAGATCTCCATGTACTGTATATTTACTTTTGGGACTACGAGGCGGTTCCTCGGGAGATTCTCCTATAGTGCATATTTACTTTTGGGACTACGAGGCGGTTCCTTGGGAGATCCTCATGTACTGTATATTTACTTTTGAGACTACGAAGCGGTACCTCGGGAGTGCCCCTGTTGTTTACCTCTAATTGTTGTGTTGTTATCTTTCTGTAAATTTTGTTTATTTCTCAGTCACCTCATTACCCTATTATAAATTTCTGCCTTATTTATTATTATTTTCAGTAGGGCCTGACCTGACCTCGTCACTACTCTACCGAGGTTAGGCTTGGCACTTACTGGGTACTACTATGGTGTACTCATACTACGCTTCTGCACATCTTTTTGGCAGATCTAGGTACTTTCTATCAAACCAAGTATCTGTGAACTAGTTGTACACAGAGACTTCAAGGTATATCTGCCAGCGTCTGCAGACCTCGGAGTCCCCCTCTATATTTATTATGTCATCTTCCTAATTTCTCTTTAGATTCTAATGTATTGAGACACTTAGAATAAATTCGTAGAAGCTTGTAACTTATATCTACCGGGTTTTGGGAGTTGAAATCATTGAATTGCAGTTTTATATTAATTGCATAGGTTGAGAATTTGGCTTCAATTTTATTTTATGTATTTTCGCAAAAATTGTTATGCTTACATAGTCTTAGAGACTATGTGTCATCACGACATCCTACGGAGGGTGAATTTGGGGTCGTGACAACTATTTATAGCTATCTCTAGGGAAGGAGGTCCTAGGATCATGCCCTCCTTTAGTGGTAATTATGAGGGTCATTGATGAAGATGTAACGTTGAACATAAATGCCAAATTCTCTATAACAGACCGTCGCTCTTAATATTGCAGAATATTCCCTAGAAAATACTACCAGGCTCAGAGCATTTACTATACCTTTATGATTGTTATCCTTTCCGATGACAAGCGGAACTGCTGCATCCGGACTTCGGCCATTCTCATCTTGGGTTTCATGTGTCCTCATTTTAGATAACCACGTGTCATATCATATTTTACCTTATACATAGCCATTATTCCAATGTACAGATTTTTCTCCTCTTGACCACCCTAAGTATCAATTTTTCTCTACCCAGGGTATATATCTTTCCCAGTGTAACTTTTATTCTCTTTCTACGTCTCCCTCACAACTTTTCCTTTTCCCCCTACCTTTTACTTTTCTCTGTCTCTTCTATTTGCATTTATATTTTATTTATTTATTTGGTTACTTAGTAGTTAGCAAGTGGCTTTTACAAAGACACTTATATAAACCTGAACATGCATTTGTCCACTAGCACAATTCATTTAACATCCTCTCCTTTCCATATATTCATTTCTTTTTATTGATTCATTTTGTAATTTGAGCTGCTACTTAAAAAAATAGTGAGACGCAATAATTTTGCTTCTTATTCTGTACAAATGTTTGCTTCTTCTTATTATTTTTTGTTTATGTGATTGCTTATTGTTTTTCTTCTTCTTTTTCGGGTCATAATAATATTTTATGAGTACAGATATTTTGAAGTGGGTATTGGTGGTCAGTTAAAATTTTAATGGTGTTTGGAAGATACAATGTAATTTTATATACGCAATGTATAAAAGTTTATTTGTTCATAGTTTCCAAGAAATAATTTGATGAAATATTTTCAATAATTAGAGGAGAAATTTGTTAGAATGACACAAAAAATTTAAAAAATATCTATATATGATTCTTTTATCTGTGCTTTTATACGAGTGATACCTTAAGGAGAAAAATATGAAGGTATACTCAAACTTTTCAAATTCTTAAGGGGTCATTTGGTATGCGAACTAAAGTATCCCGGGATTGTAATTCCAGGATTAATTCATACCATATAGAAGGTGGGATAAAATAATTCCAAGTTTGATTGGATAATGTGGGATAAGATGGGATATCCCGGATTAAGTCTGGGATTAAATTTATACCGTATTTGGTTAGAGGTATAAATTTATCCCATGATTAATTTATACCTCCAACCAAATATGGTATAAATTTAATCACACGTCTTATCCCACCTTATCCTTCGTACCAAACGACCCCTAAGGAGAAAGCGAGATTTGAAATTGTAATTTTTATAATATTCTAGCATAGATTTTTTTTCTTTTTTTTAATCAAAAATAACAAATACTTTTGGTAGAGGTGTCTTGTCCAAATCAGAATTTAGAAATTACATTCTAGCATTGAGTATTGTTTAGTTTATGCAGAGTCTTGTTTCCCCAGAAGGTTCTTCAAATGAATGTAGGGTTGAAGTAGTGTTTTGGGACGGCTTAAGACCAGCTTCAAGTAACAGAAATGGAGAAAACCAAGAGCAAAAAAACCATCCCAACACCCATGGTTATGGGCTGAGAACGATCATCTACGGGACCATAACCCGAGGGCAGTCTGGTCTAATGACCATGTCTCATCAACCAGACTTGATTTCTCGTCTCCTTAGAACTCAAGGATACAGTGGAGACGAGCCTATAGAACAGATCTTGTTCAAGTAAGGTCGTGAACTTCATCTTCGCCATTTGTGCTTATAAATGCCTTCTCTGTGCTGTAAATTTTTAACATGATTTTATTTTCTACTATTTCGAAATGAAAGCAGACCGCTTGGTGTTAACAATTTCTATAGGGTTATGGAATATTGGAAGTTTTGAGAAATTCAACAAGACGAGAAAGGGATAAAAGTAGGTTTTGAGAAGATTGAGAAATCTTGCCGGTTCTTGTTGTACCTCTTCTCTCTTCAAATCAACCAGAACTATAACACATTTGTAATTTTTTCTACACATGAAAAAAGAAGAAAAATTATACACGTAGACTCTGCTAATAAGGAAATTAGATTTGCAGTAACAGTTTAAAGCAAAAAGAAATCTCTTCAAGTTTAAGGTACATCTTTCCCATTTTTCTAATGTCTTCTATGGCATTACTAACATTTTCTGATATATTGAGATAGAGAAATTTACTGTGACATTCAAAAGCTAAAACATTTAAATGGAATGATTTATATATATATATATAATCGGTATGTTATCGGAATGTTGTAATTTTTAATATAAAAATCTGATTTAAAGCTTGCCAGATTAGAGGTACATACAACTTTTAACACTTGGCATTCTTTTGAGGAATTACATGTGCTACTTTATTTTGAGTTTGTTAAAGGTGAAAAATGCCTGCAGTTATTGTTGTTGTTATTTTTGAAATTCTACCATATACACAAACTGCATTAATTTGTCCTTTGTTTTCTACCTTTCACTCATATGCTTATTTGTTTGGAATACACATGTATTGAGGATATAGGCACAAGGGTAGTTAAGTAGTTACAGTGTAGAGGGTAATTATATAATTTGTGGATTAGTTTGTTTAGAATAATGTATTAATACGGTAGCTTCCTTCTTCAATACACATATACACGAGTTCTCATTTTCCTCAATCTCTCTTCTATCTTCTAACTATGTCCAAGCTTTAGCTCAAGCACTTTCATGGCAGTCTCTGACATGGTATCAGGGCTATCAGAGAAGATTTAAGCATGCCTCTTCATCACTCGATTGTAGAAGCTAGAGCTCAGTTAGAATATAGACGATTTCTCAAAACTCTAACATTTTCTTCGATTCAGAAATGGGGAAAAACAAAATTGACCATACGCATCTGTTGTTCGTGCATCCATCAGACACTTCGAGCTCAGTGCTAATTCCAGTTCAGCTCAAAGGATCCGAGAACTATGGCTTGTGGCGGAGACCGATGAAGATTACAGTTCAAGCTAAGCGAAAACTAGGTTTGTTGATGGTAAACACACCAAGGCTTCATTTCCGGCAGCATTGCATGAGGATTGGGAAACTTGTAACGCTATAGTCCTTTCATGGATCATGAATACTGTATCACCAGATCTACTCAGTGGGATAGTGTATGCATCGAATGCCCGAGCTGTGTGGGAGGATCTTCGTGAAAGATTTGACAAAGTTAATCGAATGAGGATCTATTAGCTACATAGGGAAATTGCAACAATCTCTCAAGGTACCGACTCTATTTCTACATATTTTACAAAATTGAAGGAATTGTGGGGCGAATTTGACGCAATTGTGCCGCCTCCTAGCTCTGTGAAGGACTATATTGAGCTCTTGAATCAACAGAGGCTACTTCAATTTTTAGGAGGTCTAAATGACTCATATAATCAGGCAAGACGTCAAATCCTTATGAAATCCACTGAATCTAGTCTAAATCAAGCATATGCCATAGTTATCGAGGATGAGACTCAGAAAGGATCATCAGGGCGTGACTCTACAGGTCTCATCTCACTAATGGAGGGAAATGACATTACTGCACTTTGGAGTGCTAAAGGGCCTCAGATGCAGAAACCTAGAAAGAATTTCAATATACAGTGTGAATTCTGTAGAATGAAAGGACACATCAAAGAGAATTATTATCAATTGATTGGATATCCAACAGTTTCAAGGGCGGAAGAAAGCCATTGGCTAATTCAGCATATTTTGGTAACTCTGCACAACTAGGGAATCATGGACAACATCAAGGAATGGGAAATAATTCAGGAAATGGAAACATAGGTTATGGAGCTACATGACCATTAGGTCCAAATGTTGATTATACCAACGCAGGTTATAGAGGATCAACATGTAGTTTTGCAGGTGCAGATAAAGATGAAGGATTGAGCATGCAGATTCCAATGCAATTCACTCCAGAATAATATGACCAGATTCTGAAGATGTTACAAAAGGATAATACACTTGAGCCAACAGCTAATGCAGCATGTATAATTGGCCCTCTAATGCTTGCAAATGCAGTTAGTGTAACTCATTCTATTGATAGTAAAGCAAAGGATGATAAGTGGATATGAAATACAGGGGAAACTGATCACATGGTGTCAAACAGTGAAATGATCTCTAAGCCTAAATAGCAGTCTAAAAGTATAGGTAGAAAAGTTCGTTTGCCAAATGGAGATAGCTTGGCCATTTCTTGTGTAGGAAATTCTGAATTGGATCAAGGGATTATATCCAATGTACTTTGCATCCCAGGTTTTAAATACAATTTACTGTCAGTATCAAAACTGACTAGGGAACTAAACTGTTGTATGCTATTCTTTCCTGATTTTTACCTAATGCAGGACCTTCACACTGGGAAGGTGAAGGGGACTGGTAGGCTAAAAGGAGATCTATACTATTGGCCTCACAGTGATAGAGATAGGGTTCAAGCCTCGCAGCACTGTGTGTGACCAATGAAGAAGAGCTATGGCACAGAAGACTTGGGTACATTCCACATAAAGTTCTATATCAGATGTACATAATAAAACAGAGTAGGTTGCATAGTAATAATGTCTGTCCTATTTGTCCTTTGGCAAAACAGACAAGATATCCTTTTCCACAAAGTACTAGTAGTGCTTCTAAAGCATTTGATTTGATACATGGTGATGTATGGGGTCCCTATAAAATCCCTACCTATGATGGGAATAGATTTTTCCTCACTTTAGTAGATGACTATAGTAGAATGGTTTGGATATTTCTGCTCAAACTTAAAAGTGATGTACCTACTGTAATAAAAGACTTCATGACTCTTGTAAAGACTCAATTTAACATTGCAATAAAGGTGTTCAGGACAGACAATGGAACAGAGTTCTTTGACTCACATTGTACAGACATGTTTAGGAATGCAGGTGTAGTTCATCAAAGTTCCTGTGTCTACACACCTCAGCAGAATGGAGTGGTAGAAAGAAAACACAGACAGATTCTTGAAGTTTCTAGAGCCATCAAGTTTCAGGGAAGAATTCCACTGAGGTTCTATGGATTTGGTGTGCAGAATGCAGTGTATCTGATCAATAGAATCCCATCCACAGCATTAGCGGAAAAGTCTCCTTTTGAAATGTTCTATGGTCGACCACCTAGATTGCAGCATCTCAGGGTTCTGGGAAGCCTATGCTATGTTACTGTCACTGATAGAAGTGACAAATTTGGAGCTAGAGCAGAACCAGCAGTGCATATGGAATATTCATCCACTCAAAAGGGTTATAGGCTATACAGTCTCACTAACAAGCTTTTTTTTGTAAGCAGGGATGTATCTTTCAAGGAATACACTTTTCCTTTCAAGACCACAACTTCCACAGGCATGAGGCCTAATGCTGAGCAGTTTATTAATACAGATGATGCTTTCATCATTGATCCTACCTCCGAGGTCTCAAAGATAGCTCTTGATTCAGTAATAGCACCTCCATCTTCTCCTGAGGCTTCCTCAGCTCCTAACCCTAAGGCTTCCTCAGCTCCTAATCTTGAGGCCTCCTCAGCTCCTAATCCTGCTGATCCAGCTTTTGAGACTCTGCAGCAGCCTCACTTCACATCACCTCCTATAGCAGTGATGCCCGACTATGGCTCCCTTACATGATTTGCCAGAAGAGGGACTAAGGAAGTCTACTAGGACTTCCAAACCACCTGGCTGGCTCAATGGCTTTGTTCATGGAATGCCAAAAGCTAGTCCTTCTACTGATTTGGGTTCCAGTTATCCCATGTCTGCATACATGTCATATGCTTCATTGTCTCCACCTTACTTCAAAGTACTTTGCTCTTTCTCAGTTGTTACAGAACCAACTTTCTATGATGCTGCTCTTCGAGATCCCAAGTGGATTGTAGCCATGGATGTAGAATTACAAGCCCTACAGGACAACCATACCTGGAGGTTAGTTCCTTTTCCAACTGAAAAGAGAGATATATGGTGTAAATAGGTATTTAAGGTGAAATACAATGCCAAAGGTGAGGTGGAAAGGTACAAAGCTCGCTTAGTGGCCAAAGGTTACACACAACAAGAGGATCTTGATTATCAAGAAACCTTCTCACCTGTGGTGAAAATGGTCACAGTAAGGACTGTTTTATCCTTAGTTGCTATGAAAGGATGGAAGTTGCACCAAATGGATGTCTTCAATGCTTTTCTTCAAGGTGATTTGCTGGAAGAAGTGTATATGACTCCACCCCCTGGTCTTCTAGATGAGGGGGAGACTCCTAGAATTTGCAAGCTTTATAAGTCCTTGTATGGGCTCAAGCAGGCCTCTAGGTAATGGAACTTGAAGCTCAGTGAGGCCCTCTCATCCTCAGGTTTTGTACAGAGTCATCATGACTATTCCCTCTTCAGTAAGAGGTCCGGTTCTGACTTGGTCATTATCCTCATCTTTGTGGATGACCTCTTAATCACTAGATCATCTCCTCAGTTAATTCAGGATGCCAAAGTTGTGCTTCAACATCACTTCAAGATCAAGGACCTGGGGGAGATGAGATACTTCCTTGGTCTTGAAGTTGCAAGAAGCAGACATGGCATTTTGGTTTGTCAAAGGAAGTTCACTCTTGATCTCATTGCCACACTTGGGCTTGCAGGTTCTAAACCATCATGCACACCTCTAGACACAATCCATAAGCTCACCAGTGCAGAATATGATCATGCCAATGCACATGGAACTCTAGATACTGATGAATTGCTTAGTGATCCAAGCAGCTATCAGAAATTAGTTGGGAAGTTGTTATGCCTTACCATGACAAAGCCAGACATCAGTTATGCAGTACAGAACTTAAGCTAGTTCATGCACAAGCCAAAGAAGTCACATATGGAAGGAGCATTGAGGGTGGTAAGGTACCTAAAGAATGCACCTGGGTTGGGGATTCTGCTATCATCTCAATCTTCTGACCAACTCACAGTATATTGTGATGCAGACTGGGCCACTTGCACAATGACTAGAAGGTCAGTGAGTGGGTTTGTAATAAAGCTGGGTGACTCTCTTATCTCCTAGAAGTCCAAGAAACAAAATACAGTGTCAAGGAGCTCTGCAGAAGCTGAGTACAGAAGTATGGCCAATGCAATAGCAGAAGTGGTCTGGTTAACAGGGTTGTTCAAAGAGTTGAATGTGGGCTTGAAACTTCCAGTGAAGTTGTATTATGATAGTAAAGCGGCTATTCAGATTGCTGTAAATTCCATCTATCATGAAAGGACCAAACATATCGAGATTGACTGCCATTTTATTTGAGAGAGAATTCAACAAGGCCTAATCCAGACTGCACATGTCTCTACAAACTTGCAGCTAGCAGATGTACTAACCAAAGGACTGGGGAAAGCATAACATGATTTTCTATTGTCCAAGTTGGGAGTGTACAACTTATCCACACTACACAGCTTGGGGGAGAGTATTGAGGATATAAACACAAGGGTAGTTAAGTAGTTACAGTGTAGAGGGTAATTATGTAATTTGTGGATTAGTTTGTTTAGAACAATGTATTAATACGGTAGCTTCCTTCTTCAATACACATATACAAGAATTCTCATTTTCCTCAGCCTCTCTTCTCTCTTCTAACTATGTCCCAGCTTTAGCTCAAGCACTTTCATGGCAGTCTCCGACAACGTGTTTTGGAAAAGAAAGATTGCTGCAATCAAAAGGTGGGACACAACACTTCTGCCGAGGGACCTATGAATGATCATGCACTTCCCAACAAGATGAAGATTTTGAATAACCCTATATTACAACGGACAAATTTAAAATCAATCATATCATTATTATGTCAATATGAGCTGTATACATCAGAGCTAGCATCAGGCTGATTGTGAGAGCCTCAAACCTTAAATAGATTGGCTCAGGTCTCGTGCCTTTACAACGGTCAAATTTTGTAGGCTTGTAATTTCTTAGAGAGCTTATACATCTTCTAATTCTATCTAGAACATATATAAGAGTGAAGTTGAGCTTATATTATTAGAAGGGCATGTCCTTGATCAAGGAATGGTTTTCATTAGAAAAAGCAAAGGTAGATCTGCTAATGTTTAATATCGGTGCGATGAAATTATCTTGTTTCTGTAGAAATGGATCGGACGGAGCTCCTAAGTCATGAAAGTCTATTTCATCTTAGTGAAAGTCTTAATACTACTCAAAATTACCCTTCTATTATATGTAGTAGTTCCTAATTTGTCCGTACAAAAAGTTTTCATTCGCAAGCATATGGAGTAACTATCAAAAATTAAATTTTATCATACGGTTCCTTCTTTGCTAGTAGGTCCGTCACCCTATTGTGCTAATAGTTTTGAAAGGAAGTAGCTTACTGATAATAATTTGTTTTGATTTTTAAGTTCAAGTTGAATCATTTTGAAAATTAACAACATGTAGATTATTAGTCTCTTGCCTTGTCGATAAAGTGTGTATAGGTAATCATGAAGGCTTATGACTTATAGCATGTGCTTTCCTCAAAAGTATTTTTTCTAAAAAATAATTTGTGGTTAATTAATTAATTTGAAAAGCACTTCTGAGCAGCAATTAGTATTTGGCCGAGCTTTTAAAAATTGTTTTTAAGTATATTTTTTCTCAAAAGTACTTTTCAAAAAGTGTTTTTGGAAAAACTATTTTTTTCTACTTCTCTAAAACTGCTTCTACTTCTCCTCAAAAGCACTTTTTTTTCTTCCAAAAGTTTGGCCAAACACTTCAACTTTGAAAAGAAATATTTTTTTTGAGAAAAAAAAAGTGTTTCTAAGATTGGAGGGGGGTGTTAGACTCGTGGCCTCCATCGCAGTTTAGAGGGGTGTCCGATTAAGAAGCCCCAAACAGTAGAGCGTCATAATTTATGATAGCAAAGGCTTGCGTCTGTGCGGCACCTACCCAATTCTAACTCCAAGATTTATCGGCCCAATGAGTAACATTATTGTTAAAAGAAATTACAGAAAATATGATACTTTTGGGTGTGATCTGTAACTTTTGAATTCCACTAAAATTCATCACCTATAAATGATTTTTGGGACACTTTATAATATAGATGACAAAATACTAAGAAACTATAATTTAGTTGAAAAATGTCTAGTTTGCTAAAAGCTTAACCAAAATTACTCATGTAAAAGAGTAATAGAATACTAGAAGAGAACTATTCTAAGCTTCTGTTTGGATAAGTTCTTCTTCTTTTTTGTACTTCTTTTCAAAATATTTTAAAAATATTGTTTAGTTGTAAAATATTACTAGTTCTGGGCAATTTGAGATAAGTTTTTCAAGTTTCAAAAAGTGGCTTAGACTAGTTTTTCAATTTTTTGTAGTTTTCTACTAGTAAAACTTCAATTTCTTTTCAAGTAAAATGCATGTTCAAACATAATTTCAACTTCCAAAAACTATTTCTCATCTCATCTTTAAAAACTTTTTTTTCAAGTTTCAACTAAATCTATATTCAAATGCTAGTTAACACTTTGATGTAGTAAAATCTAAGCAAAGTCCAAACCCATTATTTTATATTAACCTCAATTAGA
>AWOL01S0040208.1:0-11730 GCA_000715115.1 Nicotiana otophora
TATATATATATAAAACCTTATAATATTAACCATAATAACTCATAATAAAAGGACATAACCGGAATTTTAGATATTAGTCTTATAATCCTATCAATTTTAGAACATAATACTACACGTTAGGAATCCAACACGATCACCTTAGGAATCCTATTAGTATAATTACTTTCGGGCTGTCTAATTCATATAAAATTGAACAAGTAAATATCTTTAGCCATGTAATCTTATTACTTTTATGATACACTTCTTAAAAATTATTATTACTAATTTAATTTGAAAATATATTATAATGTCCTATTACTAATTTAATTTGAAAATGTATTATATTGTCCAAACCCATTCAGAAAAAAAAGAGCATATATTTTTATAATAGCATAAATACAATATTAATATATCAAAAAGCCCTATCATAGGGAAAGGACATAACTGCAATTACCTATTTTTTTGAAAAGGATATAACTGCAATTACCTATTTTTTGGACTACAATACCTTCTATGCTAATTTTTAATATTTAAGATTTAAAATTAATATAATTTTGTCTATTAAATTCTTATTAAAAATATGTAGGAAAGATTAATAAAATTAATTTCATAAGAATCCTCTGTATTGGCAATACATTACCACTCCATAATGTCCAATAAGAAAAAATAAAAGTAATATTAAATGGACTGCATAAAGAGTTAAAATTGAGAGAAAAAAATACCCCAACGATAATATATTTTTATATTATATTTAAACTATTTTTCTACTCAAATAATATATTTTTATCAATTTTTCGTATAAAAATAAAAAATACCCAATTATTAAACAATAACAAAGAAAATATTTAAGAATATAAATGTGTGGGAAAGAGAAAAAAAATAGTTGGTAAGAGTCAATACCACTAATGATTCTACAAACATAAAGATCTAAAAGTGAAATGTCATATCAATCTTTTACTCTTTAAAAATAAAATTTATGGTGGATAAAATTATAATTAAGATTAAATATTCAAAATAAGAGATGAACTAATATTAAGATCTGAATTAACATTGAATAAAATTATATTTTATGTTAAAACCAAATAATTAAATCTTTTAATTAATTATTTAGCAAGAGAATACAATTCAATTATTTTTTAAATTCATCACATGAATAAAATTCTTATTCAAGTTAAAAAAAATCTTAGGGTACATAAATTTATTCCATAAAAAGAGCATTAGAACACAAAGTAAAAAGTTTAGTATATTATTAAGAATCAAATGCTACACAAGTGTCTAAGGAAGCACAATCAAAGTTAAATCCTAAACAAGAACAAGCTTTTAAGACTATATTTGTAACGATCCGGCTGGTCGTTTTGAATATTATAACTCTGTTATCCCATTTACTGCTCAATTTATGTCTTACTATTGATTTATAACTTATCGGGTTAGTTGGTTCGAGTCCGGAAGGAATTCGCAAGGAAATGAGACACTTAGTTTCATAATTAAAAATTTAAGTTAGAAAAGTGGACCGGATATGGACCTATGTGTAAACGACCTCGGATTTAAATTTTGATGATTCCAATAGCTCCGTATGGTGATTTTGGACTTAGGAGTGTGTCCGGAAAAATATTTGGAGGTCCGTAGAAGAGTTAGGCTTGAAATGCCGAAAGTTAAAAATTTGGAAAGTTTGACCGGGGGTTGACTTTTTGATATCAGGGTCGAAATCCGATTCTGAAAATTTTAATAAGTCTTTTATATCATTTATGACTGGTGTGCAAAATTTGAGGTAAATCGGACGTGATTTGATAAGTTTCGGCATTGTTTTGTAGAAATGGAAAGTTTCAAAGTTCAATAGGCTTGAATTGGGGCGTAATTCATGGTTTTAGCATTGTTTGAGGTGATTTGAGGATTCGACTAAGTTCGTATGATATTTTAGGACTTGTTGGTATATTTGGTTGAGGTCCCGAGGGCCTCGGGTGAGTTTCGGATGGTTAACTGATCAAAAATTGAACAACAACAGTTGCTGCAATTTTCTTGTGTTGGAAATTTCTTCTACCAGAAAATCGAGCCCAGAATCGAGCCTAAATAAATCGAGCCCAGAATCAAGGACGATCGAGCCCAGGGTCGAGGGTGTAACGACCCAGCCGGTCGTTGTGAGTATTATAATCTCGTTTCCCCATTTACTGCTCAAATTGTGAATTACAGTTGTTATCTGGCTTGCCGGGGTAATTGGTTTGGGTCCGGTGAGGTTTTGAAATGATTTGGAGCACTTAGTTCCAAAGTTTAGAATTTAAGTTGAAAAGGTTGACCGGATGTTGACTCATGTGTAGCGACCCCAGAAAAATTTTGCTAAGGAAATTATGGTTTGGTAGTGCCGAGGTAGATCAATTAGGGTCGGTAGTGCCGATGTGTAAAGGAAAATTTTATCGGAAAAGGTCAATTCTGCGACGACTATACGGTCGCAGAATCACTCTGCGGACCGCATAATGGTTGCAAAGTGGATCAGTAGAGGGGCAAGATTTGAGAAAATTCTGCGGTGCACTATGCGACCGCAGACCTGTTTTGCGGTGCATTATGCGATCGCAGAACAAGTATGCGCACTGCATAATGACCGCAGACCGGGTCAGTAACGCCCAGCTTTGGAGGCTAAATTATGCAGCCGGTATGCGAATCGCATAACTGCGTCGGAGCTTCCATTCTTTCTAATTTTTGACCCGACCCAACTTCGATTTATAGCCCTTGAAGCTCATGTTTTAGCCAAAATCTGATATTTTAGAGAGAAGTGAGAGCATTTTAGAGAGAGAAAGTGAAGACTTAGTCATTTATCCATCAATTCTTGTTCACGGTTTGAAGATTTCACAAGGATCTTGCTAGGGCTTCAAAGAGGTAAGAATTTCTTTCCTCAATTCTTCAATTTCGGGTTTGGAGTAAAAATGAGTGATTTATAGTATGATTCCTGGGTGTAAGAGTATTATGTATACATACCAATAAGGTTGTGGAAAGATTGTTAAGTTTAAATGGGTAAGGATTGGGTTGTAAATGGTAGAAATCTTCATAGGCTTTAATTGAAGATTTGAGGTTCGAGTTGGTATCGGATTTTGGTACAATATGTATGGTTGGACTCGTGGTTGGATGAGCGTTCATATTCCATAATTTTTGTTGGGTTCCAATATGTGGGCCCCACGAGCGATTTTTGAGTTAATTTCGAATTTTATTGGAAAACTTAGTATCTCCTTATGGAATTAATTACAATAGTGGGTGTTGACTGAATCGAATTAATTGTGGTTAGATACGAGGCTTTCGAAGACCAATTCTCGTGGAAAGGGCATAGAGGAATAAAGAATTACACGGTTTGAGGTAAGTAACAGTTTTGAATCTGGTCCTAAGGGTATGAAACCCCGGATTTTTGTATCATGTGATTATTTTGGAGGTGACGCACATGCTAGGTGACGGGCGTATGGGCGTGCACCTAGGGGATTGTGACTTGGTCCGTCCCGTAGAAACTGTAAAGTTGAATAACTTGTTGATAATTATGTGTTCTCTAATTGTTGTAAAATTTTGACTATAAGTCATGTTAGAAACCATATTTAGGCTATATGTTGGTATTGTTGGGACCCACAGAGGTCGTGTACATATTGAATTATTTGCTTAAATTATTATTTTGTACTTAGTCATAGTTACTTGATTATTTTATCTCTGTCTCTATTGTTCATTATTGATGTGTCATATCATTGTTGGTTGGGCTGATTTCATGATTGTTGAGAGCCCTAGAGACTGGAGAGCTTTATGACTGAGTGAGGCCGAGGGCCTGATTGTGAGATATTATACTATAGCACGTGAGTTGGCCGTGTGGATCCTTATATTATACTATAGCACATAAGTTGGCCGTGCAGCACGTGAGTTGGCCATGCAGATTATAGCGCTTTGGTTGTAGGAGCCCCTCCATAGTCTGTACACCCCCAGTGAGCACGGGTACCCATTGAGAGTGAGTGATGAGGGCTGGGAGCCCAGGGAGTGATGAGGGCTAGGAGCCCAATGAGTGATTGTTGTCCTGAGAGGTTGTACTTAATTTTTATTTATTGTTGCACTTAGTTTCTATCTGTCATTGTTGTGAAATCTCTGAAAGATTGTTAATATACGGATTACGTGAACAGGAAGTGTATAAAAATTGATTTGAAATTAAACTGCCAGATTTGATAGCATGTCTATTCTTTGTTGGGATTACTGAAAATGAACCATAACTGTGTAGCTCGTTACTATCTTCAGTTCCTTATTTATTATTGTTACTTGCTAAGTTGTTATACTCATACTACACCCTACACTTCGTGTGCATATCCAGGTGTTCTCGGACATAGCGGGTGTTGATCCTTTCGCGCGGTTGATTTTCAGGAGATTTTGAGGTAGCTGCCGTGTTTCGCAGACCTTGTCTCTCCTTCTATATCTCTTTATTCACTATATCTGGTCTCAAACTATTATAGACTATATTTTCCAGACTTGTATTCATAATAGATGCTCATGTACTAAGTGACATCAGGTTTTGGAGAGTGTTTGTATTGTATTTAAATATTATATTTTCAACCTTAAAGAGAAGTTTGGGTTTATTGAGATTATCGGCTTGCCTAGTATCGAGATAGGCACCATCACGACAGGTTGAAATTTTGGGTCGTGACAAGTTGGTATCAGAGCACTAGGTTACATAGGTCTCACGAGTCATGAGCAGGTTTAGTAGAGTCTTGCGAATCGGTACGGAGACGTCTGTACTTATCTTCGAGAGGCTGCAGAATCCTTAGGAAAACGTCACTTTCTTATATTCTGTCGTACGAATTTGTTGATTCTGGAAACTAAATTTCTGTTATTCTATTCTCTCACAGATGAAGAGGACACATACTACCGGATCGGACGGTCAACCACCAGTGCCACCAGTTAGGGCCACGAGATTCCGAGATCGTAGTAGAGGCCGGGGTCGAGGTGTTGCTTGTACCATAGTAGGAATAGCGACTGTAGTACCATCAGTCGCTCCAGCTCAGGAGCAGATTCCAGATATAGCTGAGCCGATAGGATCAGCTCAAGCACCAACTGTGCCCATAGAGATTCCAGGCATTCAGGAGACTTTCACCCAGATATTGGCAGCTTGTACTGGTCTGGCTCAGGTGGTTTCGGCTCAAGCTGCACCTGCCACTTCTCAGGCCGGGGGAGGTACTCATACCCCTGTTTCCCGTACTCCAGACCAGGTAGTACAGGGACTTCAGATACCAGGGGCACTACCAACCCAGCCGGTTGCAGCTGTTCAGGCCACGGTAGTTCCTGTTATGGCAGATGATGAGCAGAGGAGACTTGAGAGATTTGAGAGGCTTCGACCTCCACCATTTAGCGGTATTGAGTCAGAGGATGCTTAGGGTTTTCTGGATAGGTGTCAACTGATGCTTCGGACAACGGGAATTCTGGAGACCAGTGGGGTCTTATTCACTACTTTTCAGTTGTCTGGGGCTGCACTTAGATGACGGGAGACTTTCGAGAGGCGTAGACCTGTTAGCGCAACACCCCTTAATTGGCAGCAGTTCTCCGTGGTCTTTTTGGAGAAGTTTGTGCCTCAGTCCCGCAGAGAGGAGCTGCGCAGACAGTTTGAGTAGCTTCGCCAGGGTGATATGTACGTGACGCAGTACGAGATGAGATTTTTTAATTTGACTCGTCACTCGGTATGGTTGGTTCCCACTGATAGGGAGAGAATTAGGAGGTTCATTGATGGCCTCACATATCAGCTGCGATTACTTATGACTAGGGAAAGGGTATTTGATGCTACTTTTGATGAGGTAGTGGACATTGCTCGGCAGATAGAGATGGTTCATAGCCAGGAACGTGGAGAGAGAGAGAGGCTAAGAGGCCTCGTGGTCCAGGTGATTACAGTGGTGTTCCTCCAGGGGGTCAGATTTACCGCGATAGGGGTCGTTCTTATAGACACGCTCAGCAGTGTTTATCATGGTGCATCAACTAGCCACGATTCTTACAATGCTCACTCAGGCCAGTTTTCATTCAGCGCACTACCAGCGCAGAGTTCTCATCATGCCTCGTCCGCTCAGGCTTCTACAGGTAATTCCTCGGGTTATCAGGAGCATCAGTTCCGTCAGAGGAGGGTTTGTTTTGAATGCAGAGAATTTGGTCATTTTAAGAAAGAGTGTCCTAGGCTATTGAGCGGGGCTCCACAGCAGAGTCCTCGACTGACGGCACCAGCACTAGCAGTTCCACCACCCACCCAGCCAACTCGGGGTGGGGGGGCAGGTAACTAGGGGTCGCCCAAGAGGGG
Source organism: Nicotiana otophora (assembly GCA_000715115.1). Classification (NCBI taxonomy): domain Eukaryota; kingdom Viridiplantae; phylum Streptophyta; class Magnoliopsida; order Solanales; family Solanaceae; genus Nicotiana; species Nicotiana otophora. The sequence continues at coordinate 6,263 of AWOL01S0040208.1, forward strand.
AAGGCCGATCAGGTGGTGGGCAGGCTCGATTCTATGCTTTTCCTACCATGCTAGATATTGTTGCCTCAAATGCAGTGATCACAGGTATTGTTTCAGTATGCCACAGGGAGGCTTCTATATTATTTGACCCCGGTTCCACTTATTCATATGTATCATCGTATTTTGCTCATTATCTGGATATGCCTTGTGAGTCCTTAGTTTTACCTGTTTGTGTATCTACACCGGCGGGCGATATTATTACTGTGGATCGTGTGTATCGGTCGTGTGTGGTAACTATTGGGGGACTGGAGACTAGAGTTGATCTCTTATTACTGGTATGGTTGATTTCGATGTAATCCTGGTTTGGATTGGTTGTCTTCATGTCATGCTATTCTAGATTGTCATGCAAAAATCGTGACGCTGATGATGCCGGGGTTGCCAAATGTTGAATGGAGAAGTTCTCTAGATTTTGTTTCTAGCAGGGTAATTTCTTATTTGAAGGCCCAACATATGGTTGAAAAGGGATGCCTATCATATTTGGCCTTTGTGAGGGGTGTTGATGCAGATACTCCTATTATTGATTCAGTACCGGTCGTGCGGGACTTTTCGGATGTATTTCCTGCAAACCTGCCGAGTATGCCACCCAACAGGGATATTAATTTCGGTATTGACTTGGTGCAGGACACTCAGCCCGTTTCTATTCCTCTATATCGTATGTCACCAGCTGATTTAAAAGAATTGAAAGAGCAACTTCAGGAACTCCTTGAAAAGGGGTTTATTAGGCCTAGTGTGTCACCTTGGGGTGCACCGGTTTTGTTTGTGAAAAAGAAAGATTGTACTATGCGGATGTGCATTGATTATAGGCAGTTGAACAAAGTTACAATCAAGAATAAATATCTTTTGTCGCGTATTTATGACTTATTTGATCAGCTTCAGGGGGCGAGATTGTTCTCCAAAATTGATTTGAGGTCTGGTTATCACCAGTTGAAAATTCAGGATTCAGATATTCTAAAGACGACATTCAGGACTCGTTATGGCCGCTATGAATTTCTTGTGATGTCTTTTGGGCTAACCAATGCCCCAACAATATTTATGTATTTGATGAATAGTGTATTCCAGCCATATCTTAATTTACTTGTCGTGGTATTTATTGATGATATTCTGGTGTACTCACGTTGCCAGGAGGAGCATGCACAACACTTGGGTATTGTATTACAGAGGCTGGGAAAGGGGAGACTTTATGCCAAATTCTCTAAGTGCGAGTTTTGGCTTAGTTCGGTGGCATTCTTGGGACATATAGTGTCTAGTGAAGGAATTAAGGTGGATCCAAAGAAAATAGAGGCAGTTCAGAGTTGGCCCAAGCCATCTTCAGTTACTGATATTCAGATTTTTCTCGGCTTGGCCGGTTATTATCATTGTTTCGTGGAGGGATTCTCGTCTATTGCATCGCCTATGACTAAATTGACCCAGAATGGTGCTCCGTTCAGATGGTCGGATGAGTGTAAAGAGAGCTTTCGGAAGCTCAAGATAGCTTTGACTATATCTCCAGTATTGGTGTTGCCTACAGGTTCAGAGTCTTATACTGTGTATTGTGATGCGTTGCGTATTGGTCTCCGCACAGTGCGTATGCAAGACGGTAGGGTGATTGCCTATGCGTCCAGACAGTTAAAGGTACATGAGAAGAATTATCCAGTCCACGATCTTGAATTAACAGCTATTATTCATGCCTTGAAAATCTGGCGGCATTACTTGTACGGTGTCCAGTGTGAGGTGTATACCGATCATCAGAGTCTACAACATTTGTTTAAACAGAAGGATCTTAACTTGCGGCAGCGAAGGTGGTTGGAGTTGCTTAAGGATTATGATATCACCATTCTCTATCATCCCGGAAAGGCCAATGTGGTGGCCGATGCCTTGAGTCGTAAGGCAGAGAGTTTGGGCAGCTTAGCATACTTACCGGTAGAAGAGAGGCCTTTAGCCTTGGAGGTTCAGACCTTGGCTAATCAGTTTGTTAGGTTGGATATTTTCGAGTCGAATCGAGTTTTGTCCTGTGTGGTTTCTCGGACTTCTTTATATGATCGCATCAGAGAGCGCCAGTATGATGATCCACATCTGCTTGTCCTTAAGGACACTGTTTAGCACAGCGATGCCAAGGAAGTCACCATTGGAGATGACGGTGTATTACGGATGCAAGGCAAACTATGTGTACCTAATGTAGATGGGTTGTGTGAGCTGATTCTCTAGGAAGCTCACAGTTCGCGGTACTCTATTCATCCAGGCATCGCGAAGATGTATAAGGATTTAAGACAGCACTATTGGTAGAGGCGGATGAAGAAAAATATAGTTGGGTTTGTATCTCGGTGTTTAAATTGTCAACAGGTAAAGTACGAGCACCAGAGACCGGGCGGATTGCTACAGAGACTTGAAATTCCGGAGTGGAAGTGGGAGCGTATTACCATGGACTTCGTAGTTGGACTCCCACGGACTTTGAGAAAGTTTGATGTTGTTTGAGTAATAGTAGATCGGTTGACCAAGTCCGCACATTTTATTCCAGTCGGTACTAATTATTCTTCGGAGTGATTGGCTGGGATTTATATTCGCGATATTGTTCGCCTACACGGTGTGCCGGTGTCCATTATTGCAGATCGGGGTATGCAGTTTACCTCATAATTTTGGAGGGCAGTGCAGCGAGAATTGGGCACACAGGTTCAGTTGACTACAACATTTCACCCTCAGACGGACGGACAGTCCGAGCGCACTATTCAGATAATGGAGGATATGCTACGCGCTTGTCTCATTGACTTTGGGGATTTATGGGATCAATTTCTGCCACTCGCAGAGTTTGATTACAATAATAGCTACCAGTCAAGCATTCAGATGGCTCCGTATGAAGCTTTATATGGTAGACAGTGTCGGTCTCCGGTGGGTTGGTTTTAGCCGAGTGAGGTTAGAATATTGGGTACTGACTTGGTTCAGGATGCTTTAGAGAAGGTCAAAGTGATTCGGGAATGGCTTCGCACGGCGCAGTCTAGACAGAAGAGTTATGCCGATAGGAAGGTCCGTGATGTTACTTACATGGTTGGGGAGAAGGTTCTGCTCAAGATTTCACCCATGAAAGGTGTATTGAGGTTCGGGAAGAAAGGCAAGTTGAGCCCTCGGTATATTGGGCCTTTTGAGATACTTAAGAAAATTGGAGAGGTGGCTTATGAACTTGCTTTGCCACCTAGTCTATCAGGTGGTCATCTAGTGTTCCATGTACCCATGCTCTGAAAGTATGTCGGGGATCCGTCTCACATTATGGATTTCAGTACAGTACAGCTGGACGGTAATTTGACTTATGATGTGGAGTCGGTGGCTATTTTTGACCGGCAGGTTCAAAAGCTGAGGTCAAAGAACATAGCATCAGTGAAGATGCAATGGAGAGGCCAGCCAGTCGGAGAAACTACTTGGGAGACTGAGCAGGAGATGCGGAACAAATATCTACACTTATTTGAGACTCCAGATATTATTCTAAACTCGTTCGAAGACAAACGTTTGTTTAAGAGAAGGAGAATGTAACGACCCGGCCGATCGTTTTGAATATTATAACCTCATTCCCCCATTTACTACTCAATTTATGTCTTACTATTGATTTTATATCTTATCGGGTTAGTTGGTTCGAGTCCGAAAGGAATTCGCAGGGAAATGAGACACTTAGTCTCATAATTAAAACTTTAAGTTAGAAAAGTGGACAGGATATGGACCTATGTGTAAACGACCCCGGATTTGAATTTTGATGATTCCAATAGCTCCGTATGGTGATTTTGGACTTAGGAGCGTGTCCGGAAAAACTTTTAGAGGTCCGTAAAGGAATTAGGCTTGAAATGCCGAAAGTTAAAATTTTGGAAAGTTTGACCGGGGGTTGACTTTTTGATATCGGGGTCAAAATCCGATTCTGAAAATTTTAATAGGTTTGTTATATTATTTATGACTAGTGTGCAAAATTTTAGGTCAATCCGATGTGATTTGATAGGTTTCGGCGCTGTTTGTAGAAATGTAAAGTTTCAAAGTTCAATAGGCTTGAATTGGGGCGTAATTCATGGTTTTAGCATTGTTTGAGGTGATTTGAGGATTCGACTAAGTTCGTATGATGTTTTAGGACTTGTTGGTATATTTGGTTGAGGTATCGAGGGCCTCAGGTGGATTTCGGATGGTTAACGGATCAAAAATTAAACTACAACAGCTGCTGCAATTTCCTTTTGTTGGAAATTTCTTCTGCCAGAAAATCGAGCCCAGAATCGAGCCCAAATAAATCGAACCCAGAATCAAGGACGATCGAGCCCAGGGTCGAGGGCTACGATGGAAGGCAGAGTCGAGGGCTACGATCGAAGGCAGGGTCGAGGATGAGGCTCGAAGCCACGATCGAGCCAAGGGTCGAGGGCCACGATCGAAGGCAGGGTCGAGAGCCATGATCGAGGGCCAGGAACGAGGCCCAGGATCAAGACCTAGGTTCGAGGACCTCGATCGAAGGCCAAGATCGAGGCAAAATCGAGGCAGTCTGGGCAAAATTAAAAAAACAGGGACTTCGTCCCATTCGCCATTTTTGACAAATTGGAGCTTGAGGAGAGGCGATTTTTGATATATTTTCAAGGAAAACTTGAGATAAGACCCTTGTGATCATTTCTACTCCATAATATTGAATTATCATCGATTAATCCGACTAGATTATATGATTTTGAGGTGTAAATCGGAGATTGAAACTTAAAAATTTGGAAATAAGATTTGTAGATTTGAGGGTCGAGTTGAGGTCGAATGTTGGTAAAACTAGTATGGGTAGACTCGTGGTTGAATGGGTTTTCGAATTTTATAACTTTTGTCGGGTTCCGAGACGTGGGCCCCACGGACGCTTTTGAGCTAAATTTTAGATTTTTATGAAAAATTAGTATTTTCTTATAGAATTAATTCCAATAAATTTTATTGACTAAAACGAATTATTTGTGACTAGATTCGAGGAATTCGGATGCCGATTTGTGAGGCAAAGGCATAGCAGAGTAAAGAATTTCACGCTTTGAGGTAAGTAACGGTTTTAAATCTGGTCCTGAGAGTATTAAACCCCGGATTTTGGTATCATGCGATTATTTTTGGAAGTGACGCACATGCTAGGTGACGGGCGTGTGGGCGTGCACCGAGGGAATTGTGAGTTGGTCCGTCCCAGGAAACTGTAAAGTTGAATAATTTGTTGTTAGCTATATGCTCTCTATGTGTTGATAAAATTTGACTGTAAATCATGTTAGAAATCATGCTTAGTCTATGTGATAGTACTGTTGGGACCCACAGAGTTCGCGTACTTGTTGAATTGCCTGCTAAATGCTATATGTACTCAGTCTCAGTTTTTACTTACACATTTTATCTCAGTCTCTGTTATTATTATGGATACATCATATCATTGTTGTTTGGGCTGATTTCATGATTATTGAGAGCCCGAGAGACTGGAGAGATTTATGACTGAG
>AWOL01S0040208.1:16177-32311 GCA_000715115.1 Nicotiana otophora
AAAATCTAAGCAAAAAAGAACATTTTTCAATGGATATGACTTAAATTCATTGAAAATATATAGATGAGTCAAAATATAAATTTTGAGGAAGATTGGAGGTGATTTGAACTGATTCGGTATCAAAATTCGTAGTTAAAATCGAGTTCAAAAAATTCTTCTTCGACACATGTATTACGCATGTATCACACACACATGTATACATGGATATACATATATGATACATAAATAATACACAATATATCATTTTTTTCATGTTTCATCTTCCGCTTCGAATTTTCAATTCAAACCACCTAAAAACTCCACCAAATCATTCCAAAAATGAGATTCAAACTCCTTAAGATGTACCCAATCTATTCTAATAACACTCACTTAAAAGAAAGCAAAGATTTGACTTTTTGTTTTTGCTACAAATAGCTAATTGGCTAATATTAGTAATATTTAATGAATTGACCAATTTTTGTAATAAGTTAATAGCTGATAGTTTTTTTATTTTTTATATATTTGAGTAACAGATATAATTACTTTTAGCTGACCGACCAAATATGTTAAAAGCCCAAATGAAATAGAAAGATTATAGTTGGGTCAATTAATCCTTGAAAATGAAAACCCATCGGGCCTCATGTATATCAACCGCTTAGGCCGGAGCTCGTTCAGCTCATGATCCGTACCCGTCAAGAAATTGCATATTCCACCTGCTCCTTTTTATTGTTTAAAGTAAATAATTTAACTTGTACATACCGGCAATAGAATTTTATTTATCTATTTATATATCTATCTATCTATATATATTTATCTATTTATATTATTATTAAAGCACGAATATTTTATGCTAAATGTTGAACGATAAAAATATTATTAAAATGTTAATCGACCTTTAAACCCTTCAAAAACTAAATTATTTCTTTAATGAATCAAATTAATATTGGATATAACTGTAATATTGAATACTATAATTCTTTTTGGACTCAACATCATCACCGCCAACATGGATGCTATAGATGAAAGATTTCTAATTCTTCTTGGACATTAACACCCACGGCCAATTTGCATGGTATATGATAGAATCCTAATTCTTTTTATCTAAAGACTTCAAGTCAAAATTTAAGATAAAATTTAAGGAGACCTGTCATATTTATAAGTTATACTCGATAAAGATAAGATAAAGATTCTAACTATTCGTCCATTCTAAGCACAAACTGCGTAAACAAAAGATTATGCAAAGTCAGGGACATATAATTTTTTTGGCTATTGAAGATCAATTGGTTCAAGAATTCGTCAAAGCTGTTATCACCAACGGACTCCAATTTGTTTCGGGTCTCCATTTTCCAAAGTCGCTTCCTCTCTTTTTCTTGTTCAGTTTTATTTTTTTCTGTGATTTTGAATCAAATCGTTTTCTTATATTCAGAGTGATCCTTTCTTTTAGTCTTTCTTTATTTCTTTTATGATGAAGAATTACAATAGAGATGGAAGATATGCATCTACGAAAGAGTTAAAATTGTGTTAGTGTTAAAGCAAAGAATTTGATAGGTTTAAAATTTAGGGTCTTTTATTGCATTTATAGATTCAAAATGGAGTCAATTCTTTTTACTCAGTAGTGTCAAAATATTAATAAAAGAAAATTAAACATACAAAAAAGTTATGGGGATTCAACATATAATATATATATATATATATATATATAAAATAAAATTTTAATCGTATATATTCAAAAGTAATTAATTTACTTGAGTCATATAAAAGATTTTATATCACATATCTGCAAGACCTCCAATTGATGATGGGTTAAGCCTTGATATAACTTTCAAATATTTAGAACACATTTTTGGATCTTAATGTGTAATACCAAGTACAAAATCTTCATTAGACAGGTGCATCAATGCAAAATTGAGTGACACATAAATTTTGAAGGTATCTAGATGATCATTTTGTAAGTTAGAGTGTTCAACTGACAAAGTAGGGACAAGTTGAGGTGCCTACTTGTGCATACCTAAAGTTGGAGAGCATACTTGTTGGCAGATGCCAAGTTTGAGGGCATGTTTATGTATTGTGCCTAGTTATAATTTGGAAGATGACGGGTGTTTTCTACCTTTGAAAAATCATAAAATAATTAATTTGTAATATTAAAGTAATTGAATTCTACGCTCTATAACAATGTAAAGTCACTATAGTTTACCTACTATAACTAGGTCTAATTTAAGACGGAATGGCTTTCTGGCCGGTGGCCACTTATCTCTCGTTTGGCCATAGAATTTGGGATCTTTTTTTCAAATTTTATTTTCAAATATCTGTTTGTTTATAAATTTTAACTATATTTTGGTAAATTTTGAAAACAAAATTTTCAAATCCCAAAATCAACTCTAGAGTAGTTTTTGAATTTTTGAAAGTTTTTTACTCACAAAGCTTCAAATTCTTTTCCAGTAAAATGCATGTCCAAACACAATTTCAATATTTAAAAATAATTTTTTATCTCATCTTCAAAAACTCATTTTTTCAAGTTTCAACTAAATATATGTCCAAACGCTAGCTTAGACTTGTAGGGTATTTGAAAGCCGATACATGAACTTTAAACTTTCCCATTTGAACACTCCAACTTGACAGAATGAGTGCTAATAAATATATCCAGTATTGAGTGTATATCAATTGCGCTGATATGTACAACACATTATATACTAGACTATTTATTATTTGACATGTATTATTTATGGGTCCTATTTTAAAATAAATAATCAGCAAAAAAGAAGTTACAAATTTAAAAAAGAAAAAAGAAAGAGAGGAAAAAGACTTGACACTTCTCTCCTACCCGGGTAAACCGTAGCCACATATCTCCCTTTTCTCTTTTCACCCACTTCCATTTCTTTCCTTATTTTTATTCATCTTCTTTCTCTTTTTCTTCGGTGTTCTTTCTTTGTCTTATTTCTAAATCAAATTCACAATACCACTATACTCAAGGTTAGGCTAGAAAAAAAAAATTAATTTTGGAATTTAGAAAAAATCATTAGGAATCCTTGGTTTTAAAACAATGGAAGCCGCCCAAACTATTGCAAATATCTGCCCTTTTTTTGTGTTTTGACGAAGATGAATTCGATGATAGGCTTTTCTTCGGACCATCGATCATTTAGAGTGGTGAGTGCTTTTTGACCACCAAAAAACATGGCTGCCACGTGCACTTCGCCAACTAATCATATAACCTCATTTTTTCTAAAACTTCCAAAATCATAAGATATAAATAAAACTACACAATAATTTAGCCGGAATTAAACTCTTTGATGCGCTCTCTCTCCTCGTTTAAGTTGAAGAGAAGCAAGAGAGCGGAAATGAGTACTGACACGCTAGGGGTCTTTTATTTTCCTTTTCTTTTTCATTTTTTAACTTTTTTCCCCTATTGATAAAGTATTTTTTTTTAATCTGTCATTCCGCCCTAATTTAATGAATACGGAACTTTCACTTCAATACACCAAAGTTACAAAACTATTTCTTGTAAGGAAGTTTTTTTAATTGAATCTTTTAAGAAGTTGTCGGAGAAAAAAGTCTTTTAAGAAAAGAGTTTTAGCACTTGAGTCGAATGGGTGCAATTGATTCACATTCTCTTCAATCTCTATATGCCCACCAGCCACGAAGTTGGGGCCGAGCACTATTTTGGGGAGTGAGCTTTCCTTCTTCATTTCAAAGGCAGACCATACAAATTCTCGCCTGAGGTAAGTGAACCAACCCAACTCCCCAACCCATTAACCTGACCCGGTTCTTTCAATAACCAAAACCAAACACTTTAACCGTCCAAATGGAGAACATAAATACACATGTAAAATTTCAACAAATATTAGTTCTAAATCCATAATTTATTTTAAAGAAGTTAGTATAAATGTATAATGAATGAGTGCTAAGAACTTAATAGTAGTAGATCCGACTCTAACTTGATAAAGATTGTGATAGTGAATAAAAAGGGCTTGTTGTTGGAGAGTGAAGATAATGTGTTTGCGCGGGACTTTTGAATAAGCCGAAGATAGTATCTTCTGCAAGTTCTCAATTTGCTGCTTCAGTGTTGTAAACATTAGAACCTTAGCAAGTACAGCTAGTCCGGTGCACTAAGCTCCCGCTATGTGCGGGAAAGGGCCGCACCACAAGGGTCTACATTTTTGCAAAAGGCTGTTTCCATGGCTCGAACCCGTGACCTCCTGGTCAGATGGCAACAACTTTACCTGTTACGCCAAGGCTCCCCTTCATAACCTTAGCAAGTGCATATTGTTAAAATTTCTTGATCCTTTATGTTAATGATTGATTGAGAGGATCTGTGGAGTGCTCACCATGCCATGCTCCTGATTTGCTGAGCGATCATTAAGGATACTGTTATATGTTTGAGTTTATTTGTTTGATGATTTGGGTTGAAGTGTTCCTATTGCTGTGATTTGCAGCTTTCTGAAATGGCTCACACTCAAAAGCAAGCAGTTGAGGGGTGAAGCAGATTCCAATGATGATCTCAACTGGGCAAATTATACTTGAATCATCTAGAGCTAGGGCAAGGCCTACAAGGGCACCACAGATTGAAGACATCCAAAATCTATTGCTGCAGGGTTAAAATTGATTTTATTAGTCGTTATAGAAAAAACATTGATTTTATTAGTAAGGTGATCGTTGAAGACATAATTAAGTAAATAAAAGTGTGCTCTTTCTAACAGCTTAAGCTTTTAGATGAGATGGTCACACACTTCAACAATGATAAATAAGTACTTGGGGTTGAAGGACACTGAACAAGAGGAACTATGGAATTTCTGCGACAAGCCCAAATAAGTAGATTAGAGAAATTGCTATTTCCTCTGGGTTCAAAGCCACATTGGAATCTGAGCTAAAACACTTCATATAATGATTTGCCCAGGTGGTTCCTGAAAGCTAAAGCTGGTGTTCGTTTGATGTTGATACTTGCTCATATGTGCCCGGGAGTCCCACTCCAATAGAGTCTCCACAGACCGTGTGACGTTGATCTATGCTCTTAATGACTGATATGAGTGCCAACCTTGGGAAGGTAATTCAAAGTGAAGTTCTTGGCTTCGAAGTGTTCCAACTATTCTTGATATCATTGCAGAGGTAATTTTCCATATCAATTGACACTGCTTGACTATATTCCTAATATGAGTTTAGGAATGAATATTTCTTCAGAAGCTTAAATCAGGCAGCAATATGAATTGGAAGAAATGCACAATCTGAGTTTGAAATTCATATGCTTTGACTAATGATCAATGGGATGAAAATTTCTTTCCATGTTGGAGCAATAATATACCTGTTAATTTACGTTGAAGGAAGACAATATCATACAATAAGTACAATATTCTTGGCGAATTGTGACTCATGAGACACTGTATCTTAGTATCCATGTAGTATTGTCTTACAAGATCGCGGGCATTCAATATTTCGACAAAAAAATTTGTGTTATTAATACGTTGTTTGGTTGCATTTTTTGTTCCCATTATAAATACTATCCGCATAAGTTATGTGGGAACCTATACATTATTTCCCTTATTAAAAAAATAATCTATACATTATAGAATGTGGAATAAGAATACATGCATTAATAATGTAAGGATTTAACATATAAAATGCCAGAAATGCCCTCAGAACGAAAGGGCTGAAATTCCTTCTCATTGCTGCTCTGCTATTCTACTTCTCAGCTCCTTCCTCCTACTTACACTGGGATCAAGTTAAGGGTCGGGTTGTGATATGTGCTTCTAGTGTATTCTGCATTTTTTTTCTAAAACAGTAAATCTGGTGTAATTGTGATTTCCTAAACAGTTTTTATGGTGCTGTTTTGATTTACTGCTTGCTGAAACTAATGTTGTCATTGCTGGTATTTTAAGCTGGTTAAATGCCATTGGTTCTGAAATTCGCTGCTACTGCTGTAATTTGCTGCTCGTGCTGCAGTTGCTGGTTTTTAAAGCTGATTTAATGTTGCTGGTGCTGAATTTTGAATGTTGATGGTGTATCTGCTGTTTTTAAAGCTGATTCATTGCTGCTGGAACGGATAATTGCTATTGAGGGAGGGGTTTGGAGAAATTAATCAAGAGATAATACCTTTGACTTCGATTGTTTAGTTTAAAAAGCAAACTCATTTGAAATAATACCTTTGTATTGGTGCTTTTCAAGTTGTCATTAGCCAATTACTTCAACTTCTCAATACAAATTTTGACCCCCCAAAAAAATAAAGAATCTCAAGACAAGTGGAGTATGTAATATTATGATTTTCACAATTGATTACAAAGACTAAGATGTTAATGGGTATTAAAAAGACTTCAGAAGTCAATGAACTGTGTTTTATCTTGGAATTGCCAATCTCTATTTTATTCTTCTTTCTGTTGGTAGCCTTTCAAGTTGTCTCTAGCTAAATACTTCAACTTCTCTCGCAGATATAAATACAAGTTTTGACTCCAAAAGCAAAAAAGAATCTCAAGACAAGTGGAGTATAAAAAGTCAGTGAATTGTATTTTGATCTTGGAGTTATCGATCTGTATTTGATTTTTCTATTTATTGGTTGCCTTTAAGTTGTCTTTAGCCATTTACTTCAACTTCTCTCACAGATCTGAATCCCAGCGCTTACTTTTTTTCCCCACTCTTCACCTTTTTCTCAATCTATTTGAGGAACTTCACGTCAACGTGCTGTGATTGGGAAAAAATCGAGAAAATAAAGAAAATTGAAAAACCAACTCTATGTTGGTTTGATTTGATCTGTAAATCTAGAAAAACGTAAAATTATTCCATTCTACGTATATATCTCATCATTAGTTGAAAAAGAAACACAAGTTTTCTGTCATGCATGTAGTAACTAGTTAAAGATAATTTAATTTGGTTCTATCGGTTGACATCTATATTACTATTTATGTAGTTAAAATGTTTTGCTGGTGATTTGGTGCTAAATGTTTAAACTAATATGAAGACAAGTGGAATATATAATACTACCTCCGTTCCAGTTTATGTGAACCTATTTCCTTTTTGGTCCGTTCAAAAAAGAATGATCACTTTCTAAATTTAGAAACAATTTTGCTTAAACTTACAATTCTATCATTAATGAGAAGCTTTTATAACCACACAAATATTCTGAGCCTCTTTTTGAATTGTTTAGGACCACAAATTCCAAAAGTTTTCATTTTTTCTTAAACTTTGTGCTCAGTCAAACATGTTCATATAAATTGGATCGGAGGAGTATTATAAGCTAGCTCTCAAACCAAGGCAGGTGGAGTATATAATACGGAAAAGGGCCAAAAATACCCTCGAACTATTTGAAATAGCTCAAAAATGCCATTCATTTGTTTTTGGTATCAAAAATATCCCTGCCGTTTATATTTTGGACCACAAATGCCCTTAAATCGTTAGTCTTGCCATTGAAGGTGACATGGCAGTCCAACTGGACTAGATTTGCTGACATGGCCATCCACCTAAGCAATCCAACATCGCAAAATTATTTTTTCGGAAAAATTATTTTTCCGAAATTTTTAAACAAAAAATACAAAATCAACACTTATTCCGAAAAAAGTATAAAGATTTCTGGGAAAATTATTTATTTCGGAATTTTTATTAAAATACAAAATCAACACTTATTCCGAAAAAAGTAAAAAAATTTCGAAAAAAATATTTATCCGAAATAAGTGTTAATATTGTATTTTAATAAAAATTTCAGAATACAATAATTTTTTCGATTTTTTTTTACTTTTTTCGGAATAAGTGTTGATTTTGTATTTTAATAAAACTTTCCGAAAAAAATATTTTTTCCGAAATGTTTTTACTTTTTTCGGAATAAGTGTTGATTTTCTATTTTAATAAAAATTTTAGAAATAAATAATTTTTCCGGAATCTTTTTACTTTTTCGGAATAAGTGTTGATTTTGTATTTTTTTTAAAAATTCCGAAATAAATAATTTTCTTGGAAATTTTTATACTTTTTTCGGAATAAGTGTTGATTTTATATTTTAAAAAAAATTTACGAAAAAAATAATTTTTCCGAAAAAATAATTTTGCCATGTTGGATTGCTTAGGTGGATGGTCATGTAAGCAAATCTAGCCCAGCTGGACTGCCATGTCACCTTCAATGGTAAGACTAACGGTTTAAGTGCATTTGTGGTCCAAAATATAGACGGCAAGGATATTTTTGGTACCAAAAATAAACTGAGAACATTTTTGAGCTATTTCAAATAGTTCAAGGGCAGTTTTGGCCCTTTTTCGTATATAATATTATAGGCAGCTCTCAAAACAAGGGACATGTATATAATTTTCACAATTAATTACAAAGAATAAGATAATAATGGGTATTAAAAAGACTTCAGAAGTCAATGAATTGTATTTTAATGTTGAACTTTGTTGTATCTAAATTTCAATGATGACAAGTATACAAAACTAATACCTATCTAATTGTGACGGTAGAGATTAAAGGCATCAACGCTGATGCAAGCTATCAAAAAAAGGGAAGCTCCAATTCACATCAAACAAAGATCAAGAAGAAAGGACAAAAGACATGGGAGACAAGTTGAGTGGGAAACACATTATAGTGGGAGACAATTGAAAGTGGTATTTCTTATCATCAAGCACTCCTTGGATTAATTAAACCCCACCAAATGAAGACCATCTAACATGCTCCCATCTTAAAGAAAATATGAAGCATCTCGGTATGGAACAGTGCACTCCATAGTTTAAAAAACTTCCAGCCTATCTCTCTTGGTATGGAACAGAGCACTCCAAGAACACTCCATGAAGAAATCAGAGACACTCTGCTCGAATTCAACACTCAGCTCTTTGAAAGAATCAGAAGAAACCTTGCTAGATTAAAATACATACACACAATAATGCTTGCATATAAGGTCACTGGAAAACTCAACCAGCAAGTGTGCAACTACAAACACTGTCTTCTAAGTCTTTCCAAAACTAAGTACAAATACTGTATTCTCAAGTTTAAAAGTGTCATAAAAGATAGAAGGAGTTAGAACACAAAAGAGAGTTATGTCAACATCCAGAAATCATTGTTGCTAAATATCGTTGGGGGTGAACGAGCCAAAAATCATCATTGTTGTAATTCTTTATCAAGATCTAAAAGAACCCTTATGATCCAAGGGAAACTGGACGTAAGTACCACACCGGTACTGAACCAGTATAAAAACTGTTGTGTCTTGCATTGTCTTAACATTCATTGCATTCATCTCTATCTTATCTGTATACCATACGAAAACTAGTCGACTAAACCAAACCTTAGTCAACTAAGTTTTAATAGGACAACAATTCACCCACCCACTCTCCCTCTTGTACTTTCAATTGGTATCAGAGCCTGACTCACAAACCTTGGTTAACAGCTAATGAGAAAAAGATTATGGGATCAAACACAGTCGTCGGTGCATTATTTCAAGAAGGAACCTCACAGGTATGACCTACGTACTTCAACGGACATCATTTCTCTCATTGGAAAGTTCGCATGGAAACATACACTATGTCATATGACATCAAAGTTTGGCGTGTTATTAAAAAGGAAAATCTTCCAATTCCACCAAGAAAAGATAAAAATGATCAAATCATTGTTTCAACTCATCCACTTGACTTGGATGATTACACTGATGAACAAGCTGCTGTTGTAACTATAAATGCAAAAGCAAAAAATCTACTGTGTAATGCTATCAGTAGAGAAAAGTATGAAAAAATTTCAAGCTGTGAAACTGCCAAGGAAATATGGGATAAATTAGAAATCACATATGAGAAAACCAACAAGGTAAAAGAAACAAGGATCAATCTTTTAGTTCGTGACTATGAGATATTTCAAATGAAGGATGGAGAATCAGTAGAAGAAATGTTCTCCAGGTTCAGCAAAATCCTTGGAGATCTAAAATCATTTGGTAGACCAATAAAAAACGGAGAATAGGTCAGAAAAATCCTTAGAAGTCTACCCACAATCTGGCAGCCCAAAGTTATTGCTCTGGAATGTCAAGACCTTGACAAAATATCCTATGATGAACTTAGAGGTGATTTAATTGCCTTTGAGAAAACTTACTTGGACAGACAAATTTAACAAGAGAAGAAGAAAGCAGTAGCCTTTAAAGCAACTGTGGCTGAACCAGAAAATGAAGAATAATAGGAAAAAGGAGAACAGGATGAAAACATAGCCATGCTTTCTCAAGTTGTAGCTAGCATGATGAGGAAGAACAGATTCAGCAAAAGAGGGAAATCGAGCTTCAGAAGAGGAAGGACAAATAATGAAAATGATAAAAATAATGGAAGATGCTATGAATGTGAAAAACTTGGGCACATTCAAGATGATTGTCCCTTACTGACGACAAGACTCAGTAGAAACTTTCAAAATAAGAAATCTTTTGGAGCCTGGAGTGATAAAGAAGAATCTGACCTTGAAGAAATTACAAACATGTGTTTCATGACCATAAAAGAAGATAGCAATGAGGATTTAGGTGAACTTGGTCTTATGGCAGACGAGGAAACCAATGAGGTACGTCTTCTTACTTGTCCTAACTGTTGTGAACTTCAAGAATTTGTTAATATTGCTCTTGCAGACATTGAAAGAGTTCTAAATGAACTAAAAAAATTCAAAGAGAAAAAAAGGATTGGGTTTTGAAGCTAGAAGTGTGTGAAATTGAGCGTGACATGCTTCAAGAGGAAGTAGATGAACTTCAACTTTGATTGAATGGATTACGAAAATCCACCGGTCATAGTTCCGTCAAATTAAATCCGACCACTCCTTTTAACTACTTAATTAGAACTAGAAACCTTCAGGCATGCTCTTATTATGGTAAACATGGTCACAACACTAACCAGTGCAGGAATAGAATCAGAGCAAAAAAAGGCTCTAAAAATCCCAATAAACCATTGTGTTTTTACTGAAAATGAGGTCACACTTCTAACCATTGTAGGTTTAAGTACAGCAGGAGATGGGTCTGGCAACCTAAATCCTCGAGTCAAACTAACACTCAGAAATCTAACTATTCAGGACCCAAGCAGGCGTGGGTACCTAAAACCAAGTAATCGTTTTTTGCAGGAATACCGCAAGAAGAATCGAAAAGAAAAATAGTATCTTGACAGTGCGTGTTCCAGACATGTGACTGATGACAAACAATTATTCAAAACAGTCACCAAACTAGATGGAGGAACAGTTATCTTCGGAGATAAATCAAAAGGAAACGTCATTGGAGTTGAAAAAGTTCCTCTTAGCTCAACATGTGATGTGGACGAAGTATACCTGGTTGATGAACTCGGTTACAATCTTCTCAGTATCAGTCAACTATGTGACAATGACTACGAGGTTCGTTTTAAGTAACACGGTTGGTTCATAGAAGACAAATTAGGTAAAGTCACTCTCTCAGGTAACAAAGACAAAAATGTCTACACCATCAGTAATATAGATACTCTTGAAAACCAAATTTGTCTTGCTTCTGTGATCGATGGCCCTTGGGTCTGGCATAGAAAGCTTGGATATGCAAGCATGTATACTATCCAAAAACTTTCTAAACATGATCTTGTCATTGGTCTTCCAAAGCTAGATTTTTCAAAAGATCATATTTGTGATGCATGTCAACTAGGAAAACAAACTCGCTCATCTTTCAAAATCAAAAATATTGTTTCTACTACTAAACCACTTCAACTATTGCATATGGATTTGTTTGGTCCAACCAGAACTGCTAGCATAGGTGGTAGAAAGTATGCTTTTGTAATTGTGGATGATTTTTTTCGATTTACGTGGGTTATTTTTCTAAGCCATAAAGATAAAGCCCTAAGAAAATTTGAAGTATTCTGTAAGAAGGTCCAACGTGAAAAGGGATACTACATTTCCACTATCAGAAGTGATCACGGAGGAGAATTTGAAAGCAGAGCCTTTGAAAATTTTTGCAATGACCAAGAAATCTCTCACAATTTCTCTTCACCAAGATCGGCTCAACAGAATGAAGTGGTAGAACGTAAAAATAGAACCTTACAGGACATGGCTAGAACCATAATTGTGGAAAACTCTCTACCTCACCACTTCTGGGCTGAAGTTGTAAGCACTGCATGTCATATTATCAGCATATGCTTGATTCAGCCCATTCTTAAAAAGACTTCATATGAGCTATGGAATTGTAAGAAACCCAACATTAAATATTTTCATTCTTTTGGATGCAAATGATTCATTCACAATAATGGAAAGGACAATCTGGGTAAGTTTGATCCAAAAAGCGACGAAGGTATATTTCTTGGATATTTTCCCTCAAGTAGAGAATATAGAGTCTACAATAAAAGAACCTTATGTATTGAAGAATCAATTCATGTTATTTTTATTGACACTAACCCTCGCTTAAGGAATGAAAAACTTCCTGAAGATGAGGAAATTTCTATTATTCCAAAACTTATTGTTACAGGAAAAGACTATCAAGATGAGTCGACTGGTCAGCAAGATCAGTCAACTGAGGAACATAATGAAGTTCTAGAATCTTCTTCAACAGATCAGTCGACTACTGAGGAAAGGAAAACAACCACAACCATCCCAAATGAATGGAAAAGTGAAACTGGATATCCTCACAAATTCATTATTGGAAATCCACAAGAAGGAATCACTACCAGAAGATCTCAAAAGCTCAATTTCCACAAGGCTCTAATTTCTCAACTTGAGCCAAAGAAAGTGGAGAAAGCACTAAAAGACATTCACTGAGTCAAAGTAATGAAGGATGAACTTGATCAATTTGAAAGAAATAAAGTATGGAAACTGGTTCCAAAACCTTCAAATGTTTCTATCATAGGAATGAAATGGGTCTACAGAAATAAGTTAAATGAATCCAGCCTAGTGATGCGAAATAAAGCACGGCTTGTTGCACAAGGTTACTCTCAGCAAGAGGGAATCGACTACGATGAAACATTCGCACAAGTAGTAAGACTGGAATCTATTCGAATATTACTTACCTTTACTGCTTATAAAGGATTCAAACTATTCCAAATGGATGTAAAAAGTATTTTTCTAAATGGATACATCTCTGAAGAAGTCTATGTAAAGCAACCTCCTGGTTTTGTAAACGATACTCTTCTAGATCATGTATATAAGTTGTCAAAAGCTCTATACAGACTCAAGCAAGCTCCCCGAGCCTGGTACGAAAGATTAAGCTCTTTTCTTCTAAATCAAGGCTTCAAACGAGGTAATATCGATACAACTCTGTTTATTAAGCACTCAAATTCAGGTAATCTTATTACTCAAATTTATGTTGACGATATTATTTTTGGAAGTCCTAACTCTGTTCTATGCGAAGAATTTGCTCATTCTATGAAATGAGAATTCGAAATGAGCATGATGGGAGAACTAACTTACTTTCTTGGACTACAAATCAAACAATCTCTCAAAGAGATCTTTATCAGTCAAACCAAGTACATCAAAGAACTTATAAAAAAGTTTGGCTTGAAGAATGCTAAGCCCATTGGGACTGTAATGAGTCCAACAACTATGCTTGATGAAGATAACTATGGAAAAAGTGTTGATGAAACTATATACAGAGGAATAATTGGATCCTTGTTATATCCCACTGCTAGTCGACCGGATATAATATTTAGTGTGTGTAAATGTGCAAGATTTCAGTCGGCTCCAAAGGAATCTCATCTTACTGCTGTTAAACGAATTATAAGATATCTTATTGGGACCTCTGAATTAGGATTATGGTATGCTCACTCAAAAACATTTGTTTTGAATGGCTTTTCAGATGCAGATTTTGCAGGTGATAAGATCGATAGGAAAAGTACTAGTGGCACATGCCAACTGTTGGGAAATGCACTAGTCTCCTGGCATAGCAAGAAACAAAACTGTGTTGCTCTATCAACAATTGAAGCAGAATATTTAGCTATTGGAAGTTGTTATACACAAGTTCTTTGGATCATGCATCAACTTCTCGACTATGATTTATCTCTTACCACGACTCCCATATTCTGTGATAATACTAGTGCTATTTGTTTGGCAAAATATTCTGTGCATCACTCCAGAGCAAAGCATATAGAAATCAAGCATCATTTTATTCGTGATCATATCACTAAAGGTGATATTGCATTAGAATTCATTGGTACTGAATCTCAACTTGCTTATATTTTTACAAAACCTCTTTTAGAAGAAAGATTTTGTCTACTGCGGAAAAAGATTAGCATCATGCATATTTTATAAAACAAATATTTTACATATGATTAAAACATTTTACTTTCCTCTTATAAGTGTTAAATTTTGCTCTGATAAAAGTGTAATTAGTACACCTCCATCAGTACCGCCGAAACATCTCCTCAGAAGAGTCATTTCCCTCTGAATCCGTCCTCTCCTTCAACCAATGCAACTTTTCAGTTCTCCAAAGTCTAGATAAGAATCCTCCTACTTAACTTTTTATCTCTCACTCCTCATCGTCTCCAAAGAAACCCTCACCATGGTGAAAAGAAACCTCTCATCCTCCACTGCTACCAGACGAAGCAGAAGGGTTCGAAAAACCCTCAACCCTGAAGAAACCGTAGATTTGGAATCATACATCGACTCATACCCTCTCAAAACTGACAATAAAAGCAGTAAATCTTCTGAGGACCTTTCCATTAGCCAGAAAAAGGCAGGAAAGAGGCCCATGGAGAAAAACCCTCAAAAAATCTGCATGCAAGAAAGGAAAAGTGGAGAGTACTGAATTTGGGCTAGAGGACAAGTTAATCTTCTATGGACCAAATGAGAAATCAAGGTTTGAGTCCTATAAGTCTAAATCTATGGCTTATGGACGCACTGTAAATCTCTCTTATGAAACATCTGCACTGTGATGTGATTGCTGTTTTCGATTTTCAATGTCTTTCCCCTCTATTCGATACTATTGAGAGCTCCGTATATAAAGATCCTGTGAAAATGTTCTATGCAAATTTGTTTGTGAATGATAAAGATGACTTGGAATCTATGGTTTTAGGCACTCGAATTGTTCTCGACTCTTATAAATTTGAGAAGATTTTCTCTGCTAAGTTTAATGAGTATGAGTTTTTTGTGCAAAATTGTTGGCTAAAGGACTTTGAAGTTTCCTTAGAAGAAGCAAAAGCCTTCCTGTCTGATAATCCTCCCGACATTGGTCCCAAAAATTTAAAGTTTGAACATCGAGTTTTGGCCCATATGATAGCCACCACTCTAATTTCTAGAACTGGGTCCCTTAGCGCCTTATCTACCAGAGATATCTTTGTTCTGTACTGTCTTGTGAACAACAAAAGACTCAACTGGTTTGTATGGATTCGTCAATACATGCTTGAGAGTATCAGAGATATATCCTCTTCTGCAGCTTGTCTACCCTATGGCCTACTTATTTCACATATTCTTGGTGTTATGAAGGTTGACTTGACACCTTTCACGCCCAAGCACATCTCCAGTACCTATGATAGGACAACCTTCTCTATGATGGTTACACTCTAAGTGAAGATGGATGGGTTAAGCGTGCCAAAGTTGAGAGTGTCCCAGTACCGACTGAAGCCCCCACTGAACCACCAGAGTTTCAGTCAACTGCCTCTCCAAACTTTCAGCAGATTCAACAATATCTAGATGGTGTAAGACTCATGCTTGTTGAGATGAAAGAGCAAGTTAACAAAATCAGAGAAGTTACCAAGGAAACAAGAACAGATGTGGCCAAGATTAGGATGGATATAGGAGTCACACAGAGACAAGGAACCAGGGCATTCAACTCCATGTCAGAAAAAATAGACAAGCTCGTCAAAGATATTGAAACCTCCTATGAATCCTTCTGCACCAAAGTGATCAATACCCTCAAATACTTCCTAAGAAGAAATTAAGGCGTGTTTGTGTGTGCTAAAAACAATCTTTTGTGCTTGTTTTTTGTTTGCAAAAACAACTTATTTTTGCATCTGTATGTATGAACCATCACTCTATGCCTCTTCTGAAGGCATTACTTTTGCTGCCCTAACTAGTATGCACATTATCTGTTTGTTACTTTCCTATCTAGTGTGCATTGTATCTGAATACATATTATATTATCTGAGTGTATATTGTTATATATATATATATATATATACTAGACTTGCACCTTCCTTTTTGATTGAGGTCAAAGGGGGAGAATATTGATGAAGAAGTAAGTCAACAACTCAGGGGGAGAACATTTATGATGGAGAAGTAAGTCAACAACTCGGGAGGGGGGGGGGGGGGGGG
>AWOL01S0040212.1:0-37594 GCA_000715115.1 Nicotiana otophora
AAGGCTTTAAGAAAGACAAAACGAGTGGGAGAGATAAATGTGATGTTATAATAACCCAAGAGTTCATCGGGACTTGATGGAGAATCTCTTAAGAATCTTACAAGAAAGTAAGTGTTAAGTGATACACGGATGAACACACTTTCCCACGGATATCCCAAAAAGTGTCGAGAGGCGAGCAGGATGAATTCCCAACTAAGGAAAATGACCATGTAACATACGGAAGAACGCATAGCTATTCAATAACTAGGAATAATGAGGCGAAAAGAATTGGAAGAGAAATCTGATATAGATGTTCCACTAATGATGAAATATAGCAAGATGATCATTTATGCCTCTAGGTAACTCAAGAATCATGAGAAAAACAATCCAACACATGACTTGGAACTTGCGGCAGTGGTATTTGCATTGAATATTTGGCATCATTATTTATATGAGGTCCATGTTGATATATTCATGGACCATAAGGATCCTTCAATATATTTGCAAATAGAAGAAATTGAACCTAAGGTAGAAAAGATGGCATGAGTTACGTAAGGATTACGATATCAATATTCTATATCATCTAGGGAAGCCAATGTTGTGGCTGATGCTCTTACCCGGAAATCTATGGGTAGTTTGGCTCACTTGGAGGTATTTCAAAGGTCGTTGGCCAAGGAAGTTCATCGATTGGCTAGTTTGGGAGTTCGTCTTGTGGACTCTAGTGCAGGAGGGGTAATTGTGCAGAATAGGGCAGAATCATCGCTTGTTGTGGATGTTAAAGAGAAACAATACAACGATCCATTGTTGGTGCAATTGAATGAGGGGATTCATAAACATAAGACCATGGCCTTTTCTCTTGGCATGGATGATGGTACACTAAGGTACCGAGGGCAACTAGGTGTTCCAAATGTGGATGGTCTCCGTGAAAGAATTTTGACTGAAGCTCGCACTACTAGGGATTCCGTGCACCCAGGTTCTACAAAAATGTATCATGATCTTAAGGAAGTCTATTGGTGGAATGATATGAAGAGGAATGTAGCAGATTTTGTGGCAAGATGTCCGAATTGTCAGCAAGTGAAGGCCGAACACCAAAGGCCCGGTGGGTTGGCGCAGAACATAGAAAATCCAATGTGAAAATGGGAAATGATTAATATGGACTTTGTGGTAGGATTACCGCACACTCCGCGCAAGTTGGACTTAATTTGGGTAATTGTGGATCGACTCACGAAGTTAGCACACTTTTTTCCGGTTAAGTCTACCGACACAGCGGAGTAGTATGCTCAGTTGTATATCAAAGAAATAGTCAGGTTGCATGGCACCCCAGTTTCCATCATTTTTTATCAGGGAGCACAATTCACGACTAATATTTGGAAGATATTTCAGCAAGGTTTGGGTACTCAGGTGAATGTTAGTACAACCTTTCACCCGCAGACTGACGGGCATACAGAGCGAACTATTCAAATGCTTGAGGATATGTTGTGCGCTTGTGTTCTAGACTTCAAAGGTAGCTGGGATAATCATTTACCACTCATAGAATTTGCATACAATAATAGTTATCATTCTAGCATTCAAATGGCACCGTTTGAGGCTTTATATGGTAGGAGATGTAGATCTCCCATTGGGTGGTTAGAAATTGGGGAAGCAGAGTTGATAGGGCCAGACCTCGTGCATCAGGCTATGGAAAAAGTTAAAATCATTAAGGAGCGGTTGCAGACTACTCAGAGTCATCAGAAATCGTATTCGGATGTTCATCGTAGGGATTTGGAGTTCAAAGAAGATGATTGGGTATTCTTGAAGGTTCCCCCATGAAGGGTGTAATGCGATTTGGTAAGATAGGGAAATTGAGTCCGAGGTATGTCGGACCGTATAAAATCATATAGAGGATCGGTGAGGTGGTGTACAAGCTTGAGCTACCATCTAAGATGTCATTAGTACATCCGGTGTTTCATGTGTCTATGTCTAATAAGGTAGTTGGAAAGCTTTTGTCTATCATTCCGGTGGAAGCTAGAGAAGGTGAAGTTAATTAATAATTGGCTTATGTGGGGTATCTATTTGTCATCTTTGTTAGATAAAATTGGGAGTTTAGATTGCCTCCGTTAATGTGTTATGGCGAAGTCGGTAAGTCGAGGAGGCCACCTTGAGGGCCAAAATTATTATAGAAATAAAATGTGTCTCACTTGAGTGTATAGTCAAATGATGGTGATTTGAAAGGTACTTTCTATGTGATATAATTTAAATATGTGCAGCTCATGTCCAGATATCACACTTGATAATATAATGCTTGTAATGATCAGATTTGTGATGTTGATATACATGGTGATGCTTTGTCGAGTTGTTTGATGTGTTGATAGGAAGATTTTGGTGATTCTCTGACAGGTGGATAAGCCCAGTTACAGGGCAAACTCTGCCGAAATGTTTATGAATTTGTAAAAATAGCCAAACTTTAAGGGCCATAAGTAAGTTGAAATTTTGGAAAGGAAGTATGAGATCGATGTAGTCATAAGTGCCTATGTATAATGGTTGGAGGTAGAAGGATAACTATATTCTTAGAAGTGACTTGTCAAACATTCGAGGACGAATGTTCTTAAGTGGGGGAGAATGTAACACCCCAGAAAATTTCGAAGTACTTTAGCTCTAGTAAGAAAGTTAATGTGCGCTCATTATAATATTTTGTGTGCAGACAAGGACTATTAATATAATGGATATCAATTGGATATTATAATAAGTGTACAAGGTATAATATAAGTGATGTGGGGTCTAAGGATAGCCCTAAGTCCAAGTCAAGTTGAGAATTTCATGATAGACTAAAGTTCCAAATGAGTACGCACAAGACCAAATTTTGGATGAGCATATATACATATATATATATACATATATATATATACATATATATATATATATAAGGATTTATGTGGTAGATGACCTATCAAATTAAAGGTCTTTGAGTATAGTAACTAACGCATCAAACTGTTTGTCATTTGGACATTCCTACAAGACGTTATGACCAAATTACCAAAGGCTGGCGGAGGAGCCTGCGGATGCGAAGCATCCGAGGCCGCGTCCGAAAGAAAGGCTAGCAGTGAAGTGCTGCCATAGCATCCGGGTCCGCATCCGAGCTTCAGAGAGGAGTGAAGTGCGGATGCGAAGCATCCAGGGCAGCATCCGAAACCCAGAAATCTGGGCGTATTAATACAATATAATTTCGGGGTTCCTTTCCCCATTTTATTTGGATGAGTTTTGGAGCTCTTCTCCTCTCTCTCAAGACCAATAACTCCTCCCATCTTCAAGGCAAGCAATACCCATTTTTTAGATGTGGAATTCCATCATTTCTACACTAGTATTGATGATATCTACACATAAAATAGATAGATCTTCAAGAAATTTCTTAAAGAACTCAATGGAGGTTTTTGCAAGATTTCTTCCAAAAGATAATCCTACACCTTTAGACTTACATGTATGGATATATTATGGGAATATGAGTATAAATTATGTATTGGAAATTATAGTATGGTGATTGGAAGCCATAAGCTCCCAATTTAAATACATAACCATTGTTGAAATTGAAAGGTGATTATTTCACGGAAATTTGTTGGTTGGGTGTGAATGGATGGTCATGTATGCGGTGTTGGAAGTTATGAACTGTTTAAGAATGATGATGGGATACATTATTGGTAAATGGTAGTAGTTGGACGAACTAATTCTATGGTTAAGAGGTGTAGAGATTCATGCGTACTAGGTGTTTGATAAAATACCTAAATGGCCTAAATTATGGAATTTGTTACTAATATTGGTTCCATTGGATGTTGTTATTATAGATTGAAGTTGATAAGAATTCCAGAACTTTTTAGAGTTTAAGGAAGCTCAATTGAGGTATGTTGGCTAAATATTTCTTTAAGAGTTGGAATTCTCATTATCCTTGTGAGTTCCGAGATGTTGATTATAAAGCGAGTATTTCGATAAGTTTTCTGATGAAGATATATGTCCAATTCGTATTTCAAATGCTCTTATCATATTGCATTATAAATTGAGGATGTGTCCCAAACCATGGATTATGTGTCCACATGTTATAATTTCTAGTCGTGATTTATGTGAAAGGTATTATGTCAAGTTGTAGAGATTGTGATTGTGATACACCTCCACCCGCATACATTGGGGTGAGGCAGCATGACCGCTTTGTGTGGGGATTATGGTATAGAGATTGTGACTGTGATACACCTCCTCCCGTATATATATTGGTGTGAGGCCGCATGACCGCTTTGTGTAGGGATTATGGTATTGTGGGACTACACCTCCACCCACTTACATTGGGGTGAGGCGGTACGACCGCTTTGTGTATAGTTTTGGTATTGTTGTGGCACCTCCACCCGCATACATTGGGGTGAGGCGGCATAGTTGCTTTGTGTTAGTATTGGGATCGTTGATGCATTTCCACCCGCATACATTAGGGTGAGGCGGCATAGCCGCTTTGTGTTGGTATTGGGATTGTTGATGCACTTCCACCCGCATATATTGGGGTTAGGCGGTATAGCCGCTTTGCATAAGTTCTTAGTACTGTGGTTATATATCGACCCGCATACATTGGGGTAAGGCGGCAGGGCCGCTTGATTAGAGTTGTGGTATTACGTACACCTCCACCTGCATACATCGGGTGAGGCGGCGGGGCCGCTTTGTGTGAAGATGGTTACATAGGATCTCATATTAAATCCTATAAATGTTGTTGATAGGTTTTAATAAGCTATCTATGGTTGAGACAGTTTTCTACATTATTCTATTGCCGCACCGGTTCATCATAATTATCTTGTATTTCTAAATTCATAAATTGGTGTTTAGTTTTCATACTAGTATTATTCGATGGTACTAACGTCCCTTTTGCCGGGGGCGCTGCATCTTTAAATGGATGCAGGTGGTTCCACAGCAGGAGACATTGATCAGTGATAGCAGTACACCTTTGTTTTTAGCTGATTTGGTGAGCCCCACTTCATTTCGGGGTCATGTATTTGTTTCTCATGTACTGTGTTTTGAGGTATAGTCGGGGCCTTCTTGCCGGCATTTCCATATTACTCTTCTATTGTACTTAGAGGCTCCGTAGACAGGTTGTGGGTTATGGTTGATGTTGGGAATTGAACTAGAAATGTTGATAATTGGAAATCATGTTTTTCATTAATTCTATAAACTCGTAATGTTTTGAAAATTATGAATTAAGCTTCTAATGGGAATGAAATGGAAGTTATTAATGAAATCTTTTCAGTGTTGATTAATGGAGTACATCTCCTCTTTATTCATGGATGACAATTTAGAACTACTAAACATTATAGTACAAGAGTCAATTAGAAAAAAGGAGATACTTACACTAATTCATGCCAAGGAAGAAGGTTGCCCTACATACCTTGTTGGAGATCTAACTACACGCTATGGTGGTTATCTTCGCCTCTAATGAATCTTCCAAATCGATTCCACTAGATGATAATCAACACGACTATGAATCCAAGATATTCGATTTAAATATTTCTAAATCCAGATTCACCTTTTACTTTTCCTTAATTTGCTAGGAAATTCTAAAGAGGCTTCGAGACTATTTTGAGAGGACTTGTTCTATTGATAATTCTGGAATGAAAGAGAAAGAGCCTCACTGCCCTTTTAATATTGTTACCAAGCAGAGGAATTTATGCCACTTTTACATGCAAAACGGGTTGCCCCGCTCCAGTTGCTGCGCTCTGTGAGACACATAGTGTAGACAAAATGAAACTTGTGACCGCTTTCTTGCTTCGAACATGTCTCTAGCTGATTTGCCTCGCTAGGATCCGCACTTACCATACTTTATTTAAGTGTGTGGTGTAACATCATCCCCTATTCGGAACATTCGTACTCGAATGTTGAATCGTGGCCCATGATGATAGTTGCATTGTTGTCTTCCATAGTGGGGAATAGATGGGGGTACCTAGATTTCATGTCCTCTTCAGCTTCCTGCATCATCTCCTACTTACTTTTGATTGTCCAACGTACCTTAAATGAAGCCAATTCGCTGGTTTGCACCTTACCGACTTGTCGATCTAAGATGGCTACAGTAATTTCATCGTAAGATAGGTCTTCTGTAACTTGGAGTATCTCTAATAGGGGTGACACGGGATAGATCACTCCAGAACTTTCAGAGTATAGACACGTGAAATACCGGATGTATTGCTTCTAATTCTTAGGGCAACTCAAGCTCATAAGCCATATGACCGATAGTCCACATGATTTGATATTGTCTGATATACCAGGGGCTGTGTTTGCCCTTTTTCCCAAGTCTCATCATGCCATTCATAGGTGACACCTTCAAGAACACCAAATCCCCTATAGCGAACCCTAATTCTCACTGTCAGTTATCCGAGTAAGATTTTTTCCTCCTTTGGGCGGCCAATAACCGGTTTCGAATTAGCTTCACCTTATCTACTTCCAGCTGTACCAGCTATGGTCCCTATAACTTTGTTTCACCCACTTTGAACCAGCTAATAGAAGATCTGCACTTTCGCCCATGTGGGGCCTTATATGGTGCCATATTATACTATTATGGTAGTTGTTGTTGTTAGCAAATTCAATGAGTGGTAGATGCTCCTCCCAATATCCCTTGAAGTCCAGGACACACGCTTGCAGCATGCCCTCGATTATTTGAATAGTGCGCTTGGCCTAGCCTTCGTCTTGTGGAAGGAAGGTTGTGCTAAGGTTGGTCTTTGTTTCCAATCCTTTTTGGAATGATCTCCAGAAGTTAACTGTAACTAGGCACCTCTATCTTATATGATGGAAATCGGAACCCAATGGAGTGGAACTATCTCCTTAATATATATGTTCGCATAATCTTCCGATGAGAAGGTAGTCTTAACTAGCATAAAGTGATCCGACTTGGTGATCAATCCACGATAACCTATATATAGTTAAAATTTCAACATTATCGTGGTAATCCGGTAATAAAATCCATATTGATCACTTCCTATTTGCAAGTGACAATTTCCATATTCTGCAGCAACTCTCCCAGTTTCTGATGTTCAGCCTTGACTTGCCGACAATTTGGATACCGAACGACGTACTTGGCGATGGCCCTCTTCATTCCATTCTACCAGTATAGTTGTCTATAAAGCCCCGTTAAAAATTTACTAATGATTTAAGATTTTAAAATGATCCAACGGTAGTCGGGAATAACGTATTCGAGTATTAAAGGAGACCCATGAGATAGAACCACATCGTTTTGAAATGGTAATATATGCTAACATCGTAATCTTTCAATAACTCAAGCCATTGCCTCTGTCGCAAATTCTACTCTTTTTTCTTGAAGATATATTGCAAGCTTTTATGATATGTGAATACATCGATATGAACACTATATAAAAAATGCCGCCATATCTTAAGTGCATGGATAACTGCAGCTAACTCGAGGTCGTGGGTTGGATAATTCAGCTTATGCTTACTTAACTACCTTGAAGCATAGGCAATTACTTTCCCACATTGCATCAGGACACATCCTAACCCGACACCTGAGGCATCGCAATACATAGCATAACCATCTGGGCTCTCTAGAAGTGCTAGAACTGGTGCTGAGGTCAACCTGTTCTTAATCTCCTAGAAGCTCTGCTCACAGGCCTCCGTCTACTGAAACATAGTTGCTTTCTGTGTCAACTTCATTAATGGTGCTCAAAGAGAAGAAGAACCCTCTACAAACCTCCGGTAGTATCCTGGTAAGCCTAGAAAGCTACAAATATCTGTCGGAGTGG
This sequence comes from Nicotiana otophora, assembly GCA_000715115.1. Classification (NCBI taxonomy): domain Eukaryota; kingdom Viridiplantae; phylum Streptophyta; class Magnoliopsida; order Solanales; family Solanaceae; genus Nicotiana; species Nicotiana otophora. The sequence goes on from AWOL01S0040212.1 coordinate 7,725, forward strand.
TAGGTCTAGGACAGGATTTCACAATCTCAATCTTCTGATTGTCTATATTTATACCTCCATCGGATACAATGTGCCCCATGAATGCTACAGACTTCGACCAGAACTCACATTTAGAAAACTTAGCATATAATTTACTATCACGGAGGGTTTGGAGCACCGCTCATAGGTGGTCCGCATGCTCATCATCTGAACGTGAATAAACAAGAATATCATCAATAAATATTATCACGAATAGATCTAAAAATGGCTGGAATAGGCTATTCATCAAGTCCATGAACACGACAGGTGCATTCGTCAATCTGAAGGACATGACAAGGAAATCGAAGTGGCCATATCGGGTCCTGAAAGCTGTCTTGGGAATATCTTTCTCCCGAACTCTGACCTGGTGGTACCCCGACCTCAAATCTATCTTTGAAAAGCATCTAGCCCCCTGCAACTGATCAAACAAGTCATCTATCCTTAGAAGTGGATACTTATTCTTAATAGTTACCTTTTCAACTGCCTATATTCGATACACATCCTTAACGAGCCATCTTTCATCCGTACGAACAGTACTGGTGCACCCCAAGGTGAGGTACTGGGCCTAATAAAACCTTTCTCCAGCAAATCTTTTAACTTTTCCTTCAACTCCTTTAATTCGGCTGGTGTCATTCTATACGGAGGGATGGATATTGATTGCATTCTCGAAAGCAAATCGATGCCAAAATTAATCTCTCGCTCTTGAGGAATACCTGGAAGTTCATCTGGAAATACATCTGCGTACCCTTTTACTACTGGAATAGACTGAAGTGTAGGTATCTCAGCATCTACATCTCTAACTCACACAATATGATAAAGGCACCCCTTTGCGATCATTTTCCTTGCCTTCAGATAGGAAATAAACCTACCTCTGGGTGTTGGTCAACCTACCTATTCAAGGACTGGCTCACCTGGAAAATGAAATCTAGCTATCTTTGCTCGACAATCAACTGTGGCATAGCAAGCTGCCAACCAGTCCATGCCCATGATAGCCTCAAAATCCAACATCTCTAGCTCAACTAGGTCGGCTAAGGTCTGATGACCACAAACTGACACCGTACAACCTCGGTATACCCGTCTAACAATAATTAATTCTCTGAATGGTGTAGATACCGCAAAAGGATCACTTATAATTTCAGGTACTATACCAAACTTCCCCGCGGCAAATGGGGTAATACACGATAATGTAGATCCTGGGTCTATCAAGGCATAAACATCGTGAGAGAAAATGGTCAACATACCTATCACGACGTCTGGTGAGGATTCCTGGTCATGTCGATCCGTTAACGCATAGCTACGATTTTGGTTACCACCTGAACTGGAACCTCTACATCTGCCTCGATCTCTACCAGCCGAAGACTGAGACTCGCGCCTCGAAGAATGCACAGACATAGATGATCCTGTTGCTGAATTCGCTGGTTGTGCCATACCCCCGGAATCTCTATTTGGGCAATCTCACATCATATGCCCCCGGATGTCCACATGTATAACAAGCATCAGAACCGGCTCGGCATTGGCCCAAGTGTCCTCTACCGCATATGGCACGCCGCGGCGGAAATGGCCATGTTTGCCCCGAACTTTGCTGTCGCTGCAAATTTGATGCCTGGAAGCTTTCACCTGGTCCTGACGGAGCATAACTGTCATACATGTAACCCTATAACTGAGGTAGCAGACTCCTAGGTGGTCGTTTGAAGTACTGGGGCTTATAACTACGCTGAGATTGCTCCTCAGACCTGGCAAATCTCATCCTCTTACACTACCCTGACTCGGTCCTCTCTGTACCCTGCTGCTGACGCCTACCTCTTTCCATATTCTGGGCATATGCTTGAATCCTGGAGATATCCATACTATCCTACAATGCAGCGGTGGCACATGCCTCGGTCAACTCTGGGGCCAACCCTGCTATAAACTTGTGGATCATGTCCCGCATAGTAGCAACTATAGATGGTGCATATCTAGCCAATGAGTCAAAACGAAGACTATACTTTCGAACACTCATATTGCCCTGCTTGAGGGATAGAAATTAACTGACTCGGGCTTGTCGGATCTCTCGCGGTAAGTACTGGTCAAGAAAGGCATCTGAAAAATTCTCCCAATTAGCTGGAGGTGCATCACGTCCCCCGGACCTTTCCCATCCCTCGTACCAAAGGATGGCTATATATCAGAGTTGAAAAGATGCTAGCTCAAATGCCTCTTTCTACGTGGCATGAATAACCTGAAAGACCCTGTGAATCTGATCTATGAAATCCTGCGGGTCTTCCCTTTGATCTGTCCCCGTGAACTCTAGGGGACTCAAAGCAATAAACTGTCGGACCCTTGAATTTCCAGACCCCTCAGAAGGGCCTACACTAGCGGATGCCCTAGTCTGTTGCTGGGTAGCTACCAAGTGTGTCACAATGCACCACACTCCTCAAGTCCTAGCCTGATGGAAGTGGAGGGCGAACTGGATGTTCGGTCTCCCTAGGAATATCCTCATGGCTGGGTAGGGGTCTCTCCCTAGGCCTCAAATTGGGCCCCATCTACTAGGGGTACCCTGCTAGTCCCCTCACCTGCTACTGTTTCTCTCCTCTGGCTAGACGTAGTCTACTTAGTTACCATCATCTGTGCATGCAAATGCCAACACGTAAGTTTAACTCGAATTTCCTATAACTCAGTGCTACAGCACGATTTAGATTTGAAAAAAGGGTAACCAACTCCTAAATGCCCTGTAGTCCTATGCTTATATAATGTGGTACACCACACATCTATAAACAAGACCCTACTAGACACGGCTTGTAGACTCCCGAGGACAGAACTGCTCTGATACAACCTTTGTCACACCCCGAGCCTCGGGGCGAGACCGGCACCCGGTGCCTCACCTATCCCTACGTACCACTTGGGACTACGAGACTCTGAATATGTAATGTCATACTTTGTCCATGGGCCATATTACAAGATAATGTGCAAAGCAAAATATAGAATTGAATAGTGACTAACGCTGACTAAATGTCGACATAAAACTGGGCCAGCAAGGCCATCATAACTACTATAACTGACAAGCCAACAAAATATACGTACAGGGCCTACAAGCCCAACATACTGCACTAACTGATAGGATATGTCTACAAGCCTCTACTGATGGATGTACTATGATCGGAACAGGGCCCCGACCTACCCATATCCTATATACATATATACACAAAGCTTCTAGACCCGGTAGCTCCGAACGGCATGGTGCTTACCGAAAAAGCTGAACAAGGGCAACACATACTGAGAAGGTCTACCCGTCTATCTGTCTGAACCTGCACACATGAAATGTAGCGCCCCCAGAAAGGGATGTCAGTACGAAATAATGTACCGAGTATGTAAGGCAATATACTGAAAGATGAAGCTGAACTGATAATGTAATAGCTGAAAGCAACTAGGAGTCAATGATAATCTGAAGATATGCTCACCTATTGATACTAACTCAACTCTCTCAATATAGTAAGTACAATAGTTGCCCGGCCTTATAGGGCTCGGTATATATATATATATAACTGCTCTGCCGTAGTAGGCTCGCTCATAGGCACTCGACCATACTAGGCTCTCTATCTCGGCCATGCTGGGCTCGCTCATAGGTACTCGGCCATAGTAGGCTCGATATAAAAATACATAGCTGATAAAAGTTATCAGAAAGGCATGTTGATCTTATGACATTCCGAGAAATCTTATTAACGTACTTCTTATGAATTCCATTCATTTATACATGTACATTGACCCATGACCAGATGGCATTATATACGCGTATATCATATGTATATGGGATATGAGAAAAGGTTATGGCATTATATACGCACCACCACCTGATCAACTGGTATATGTTGATGATTTTGCCCACAGTGGCCGAGATGATATGATGGGATGCCCTAAGAGGCTTGATGATGTTATGTACACCTATACCTATGCATGATACGACATTTATACAGACATGCATGGCATTATAAATGTTTCATGATTTACAAAGTTATTTAGACTCACATGTAGAATGCTTTACTCCATGTTTCATCTATGCCTTTATGTACTGATTTTCATGCCTTACATACTCGGTACTTTATTTGAACTGATGTCCCTTTGGCTAGGGATGCTACGTTTCATGCTCGTAGGTACAGGTAGATAGGCTGACGGTCCACCTTTTTAGGATCTTTGATTAACAAGAGTTAGTGTGCTCCACTTGATCCGGAGCTGTTACTAGTTTTGGTACGCTATTTGGATATGTAGATATGGGTATGATGGGGCCCAGTCCTGTCCTTTATACAGTTGTACACTCTATAAGAGGTCTGTAGACAGTCACGTATAGTTGGATAGTATGTGGCCTTGTCGGCTTCCAATTTTGGATATATAGTTGTCTATAGCAGCCTTGTCGGCTCGCCCTACCGTATTCCGCATATATATGATTTTGGACAAGTTTTCCTCATGTATGTTATGCATGTAATTCAGCAGTCTATTGATAGATGTTATTCATGACCTACCCTTAATTCATGTTTATATCTTAACGCATGTTTAGGGTTGTTCGACATGTAGGAGTCGGGCACTCATCATAGCGCATTGGTTTGAGTCGTGACAGAACTGACAATTATTTTTGGAAGACCTTTCCTTGCTACAGGTAAGGATCTTTGTGCTGTTGAAGCCGGAGAACTCACATTCCGGGTTGGTTATGAAAAGGTTGTATTCCATGTGTGTATGTCCATGCAGCAACCAAATAGCAATGGGGTGTGTTCTTTCGTGGATTCGGTGAGTGATGTTATTGTTGATGATACAAGTTATACTATCAATGTTGGTGATATATTGGTGGACGTCTTGCTCAACTTTGACGATGACGAGATTGATAATTTCATGGAATGTGTGAACTCTTTAAAAGGAATATTGTCATATAACTATGCACCCCGAAAAATGTCTTTGGATCTTGAAAATAGGAAGACTCTTGCTGCAAAACCTTCTATTGAAGAGACACCTACCTTAGAGTTGAATCCATTGCCTTCACACATTTGTTATGAATTTCTTGGCCCTTGTTCTACTTTACTGGTTATTCTTTCCTCTTGTTTGACTAACGTGCAGGTAGATTCTACATTGGCAGTGTTACGAAAGAGGAAGAAGCCTATTGGGTGGACCTTGGCGGATATTTGGGGTATAAGCCCCACCTTTTGCATGCATAAGATCAATTTGAAGGATGGCCCTAAACCATCCATTTTACATCGAAGAAGACTCAATGAGGCTATGCAAGAAGTTTTCAAGAAGGAGATTATCAAGTGGTTGGATGCCGGGGTTTTCTACCCTATCTCTCATAGTTCATGGACCTCTCATGTTCGATGTGTCGCAAAGAAGAGGGCATGATGATGGTTACCAATGATAGGAATGAATTGATGCCTACAAGAACGGAGACCAGATGTAGGGTGTGTATGTATAATCGCAAGCTCAACAAAGTAACAAGGAAGGATCACTTTCCAGTTCCTTTCTTAGACCAAATGCTCGGTAGATTGGCTGGTCGTGCTTTATACTGCTTTCTTGATGGGTACTCAGGCTACAACCAAATTATCATTGCTCTGGAAGTTCAAAGGAAAACAACATTTTCATGTCCATGTGGTACTTTTTCTTTCATGCGGATGCCATTTGGGTTGTGCAATGCACCAGTGATTTTTCAACGGTGTATGATGGCTATTTTCACGGACATGGTGGAGGACTACCTTGAAGTTTTCATGGATGACTTGTCGGTGGTTGGGGATTCTTTTGATGATTGTCTTGCGAATTTGGATAAAGTGTTTGCTAGATGTGACGAAACCAACTTGGTACTAATCATTGTCTTCCTCGTGGTTGAGGAAGGTATTGTCCTTGGCCATAAAAGCTCAAGGAATGGAAGTGAAGTTGACAAGGCAAAGATTCAGGTGATTTCTAATATTCCACCTCCAACATCGGTGAAGGGTGTGTGGAGTTCCTCTGCCATGCGGGTTTTTACCGGTGCTTTATCAATGATTTCCCTAAAGTGGTGAACCCATTGTGCAAGCTCCTAGAGAAAGATGCCAAGTTCAATTTCAATGATAATTGTGTGAGAGCTTTTAAATTGTTAAAGCTCAAGTTTACAACTACTCCCATCATCATCGCTCCAAATTGGAGTGTGCCGTTCGAACTCATATATGATGCAAGTGACGTAGCGGTGAGGGCTAATTTGGGGCAACGTATCAACAATATTTTCCACTTTTTCTACTATACTAGTAAGACCCTGAATAGTGCCCAAGTCAACTATATCGTTATTGTATTTGAAATTGAAAAATTCCGCCCGTACTTGATGGGTACCAAAGTTATTGTCCACACGGACCATGCGGCGCTTCATTATCATATGAGCAAAAAGGACTCCAAAGCTCGGTTGATGAGATGGGTACTCTTCTGCCAGGAATTTGATGTTGACATCCAAGATAGGAATGTTAGTGACAATGAAGTGGTGGACCCCTCGTCTCCTTTGGAGGAGGAGGGGTGGCCACATGATGGACTTGAAATAAATGACTCCTTCCCTGAAGAGCAACTTTTGGCAATGTTAATGAACTATGTGCCATGTTTAGCGGACTTGATCAATATTTTTGTGCATGGAATCATTTCGAACGAGTTCTCTTCAAGCCAAAAGAAGAAGCTCAAAAGGGATTGTCATGATTATTAGTAAGATGAACCATACCTTTTTCAGATTTGTACTGGAGGGATAATTAGGAGGTGTGTAACGGAAGACGAGCAAGGAGATATTCTTGGGGCTTGTCACTCTTCACCATATGGTTGTCATCATGGTGGAGCAAGAACGACGACAAAGTTCTTAGTTGTGGTTTTTATTGGGCTGCTCTTTACAAGGATGCTAGTGAGTTGGTGAAAAGATGTGATGAATGTCAACGGGCTGGTGGAATCTTACGGAAAAATGAGGTGCCTCTCACAAACATTTTTGATATTGATATTTTCGATGTTTGGGGCACTGACATCATGGCCCCTTTAATAAGCTCTTGTGGAAATACCTACATCTTGGTCGTGGTGGATTGTGTGTCCAAATGGGTTGAGGTTGTTGCTTTACCCAACAATGAGGCAAGAAGTGTAGTGGCTTTCTTGAAGAAAAATATTTTCACAAGATTTGGTACTTCATGTGCAATCATTAGCAATGGGGGGTCACACTTTTGTAACAAAGCTTTGGAAACTTTACTTAGCAAGTATGGTGTTACTCACAAGGTCATGACTCCCTCTCACCCACAAGATAATGGACAAGTGGAAGCCTCAACCAGGAGATAAAGAGTATCTTGTCTAAAATGGTGAATGCTAATCGGACGGATTTGTCCAAGAAGCTTGACGATGCGTTATGGTCTTATCAGACGTATTACAAAACACATATCATGATGTCTCCATACTGGTTGCCAATCAATTTACTCCATTTCTTGGAAAGAAATTCATTGTGTTTAAAGTGGTGTTCGACAAATCGTTCCTCTTCCAGTGGAACTAGAGCACAAGGCAATGTGGGCTCTAAAGAAGTTTAATATTGATTGGGATGTAGCCACTAACTTGAGTAGCATACAATTGAATGAATTGGATGAGTTTCGGTACCATGCATATGCGAGTTCGTCCTTTTACAAAGAAAAGATGAAATATCTTCATGACAAATATATTTGGAACAAAGAGTTCAAGGTGGGCGATCTAGTATTGTTGTTTAACTCAACGTTGAGAATGTTTCCCGGGAAGGTATAATCCAAGTGGAGTAGTCCATTTGAAATTGTTGGTGTGACACCTTTTGGTGCATTAGACGTGAAGAACAAGACAGATGAAGTATTATGAGTCAATGGTCACTAGGTGAAGCACTACTTGGGCAAGGATGGAGATAGCCACATGGTGTCGATCATTTACTTCACTTGAGGGAGCTTTGACATTGCTTCTTGGTGCGACGTTAAATTAGGTGCTTCTTGGGAGGCAACCCATTATCGTTTCCTTTTCTTTTGTAGTTAGATGTTATTTGTCTGTTCACATGATTTGAAGTGTTCTATAGGGTTGAGTGTGACTTGTAAGAAGGTGAACTAAAAAATGGCCAAGTGTTTGAGGATCTGCGAACTGAACAATTCTATGTGCCACAACAGGAGGACATTCGCGGTCGCACATTTCACATGCGGACCGCACAATTATGATCTTGCAAAAGTGTAAAAATGTCAACTCTTAGAAGTTTGATTCTATCAGTGCGGGGCTAATCTGCGACCATAAGAGGAAATATGTGGCCGCACCCAATAATATACGGACCACATATTTAGATCAGAAAATGCTGACCCATGTGATAGAGTGCGGACCGCACATGGAAATCTGCAGCCGAACTAGACCCCTTTTCCCTCCTATGATTCTTAGTATAAATAGAAATCTTGAGTTCATTTTACACTTTTCCCTTTCCTCAAAATTGTTGCTACTCTGCAAGTTTCCTGAGAGATTTTCACTGTCCCCCCACGTACCCACTTATGCTTATACACCCAGTGCACTCACTGTATCTGATATGGTTCATTTCATGTTAATATTTTATGTTAGTTTAATTTTTAAACTTTAGTTCTTTTAGGCTATCTGTTATTAGAGTTCATCCATGTGCCCATGTGGGGTAGATCTGAATTGGGTAGTTGATAATACATGCTATAATGTGTTGGGTTAATGAGATTTCATGTTTATACCATGTTGCCATGTCTATTTGTACAAGTAATTGCAAAATCTAAGTAGAAAAAGAATGCATGTTTGTAATTTCTAAAATCTACCCCCGCACTTGAATTTGTTGCTTTCAGAGTTTAGGTGTTTTGGGCAGCCTGGTGAAGCAAGTGCATCTGCGGCTGCACTTTAATTGTGCGGACCACAAAAATCTTAAAGGGGTCGCACTCAAAAATGTGCAGATGGCAGATGTATTCTGCGGCGGCAAAACTGCCTCTGCACTATCATCAGAGATGGGCTTCTGGGCCTTTGATGTTTTTTGATAAATGTGTGGCCGCACTAGTAATTGTGCAGTACGCACTTCCTGTCTGCGGCTACACATCGAAAATCTGCGGACTATAGATCCCAGTTCTAGCAGCTTGTTGTTGTTGTCATAATTTCACTGTGTCCACAATGCTCTCCCTTGCCTACATAAGTCTTGCATATGTTGAATGATGAGTTGCAACTAACAATTTCCTTTTCTTATATACAGGCAATGGTTCGATCGCACTACGACGGTGAAACTACAAAAGGAAAAGGTGAATCCTCTTGGGTCGAGGTAGAGGTACCTTGCCCCTTGGCAAACCCAAAACCATTAGGAAGAAGGCCACAACAGGTAGATAGAGAGATACAGACCTCTCCGAGTCTTGTTCATATGTCTAGGGAAGCTTCGGAGGGAAACTCAGCCTATATTCAGGAGGAGAAGACACCAACTCAGTCTAGGTCATAGGGGAGATTTCAGCTCATAGATAAGGCCTCCTCATCTAACATCACTTCCGAGGGGTCAGAAAGTGCTAGCCAGACCTCTAATCCAGCAGCTACCCCAGACACAAATGCACAGACTGTATAGGATATCGCCAATGATATTAGAGGGGGAGATGATACATCCATGGGTGTGGAGAGATTAAAGAAAAAGAAGATATGGGAGGTTAGGTTTGTTATCTTGGAAACCTTCACTGACTTCTGTATGTGGTGGCCAGTATGATCCTTGACACTTGAGCAGCAGTTTCCCTTGAAGGATTTGGATAAATACAACCCGACAGTGTTGAGGAAGTTCAGACCAAGAAAGAGTTAGATGTGGTTTACCGAGAGAGTTGAAGATGCCAAGGAGTACCTTATCCGAGAGATCTATGCAAATGTTTCTCTCATCAATAAGGGGACGAAGATGACTAAAGTACGCAACCTCAAGATGAGGTTTGATCAGCACACGCTAAATGCCTACTTTGGGTTTGAGGATTTGGAGCTAAGGAAGTACCTATAGAAGTTTGCAATGGAAGAAGAAGTCCGACCTTGGCTAGCAGAGATCATAGCACCACCAGGGCCACCACCACCATGGATCACTATTGGGGTTCCCATTTAGCGGAACACATTGAGCTTTGAGGTGAAGGGATGGCAGACCTTTGTTTGTAGCAGACTGGATCCGTGCCAGAATGAGACTCATCTTCCTCTTCCTTGTGATGTTCTTGTGGCATCTATCATGGCCAGGTACCCAATTAATATGGGTGACATGATGTCGGCCAACATTTCATTGGTAGCACAACATACAAACACAGCCTACCCTTATCGTAACACTATAACAAAGTACCTCACTGATGTAAAATTAGATCCACGATCATACGACAACAAGGTGAAGCCAAAGAAGCAATTTGACTGGTATTTGTTGATGGATGCGTCAAACCCAAAGAAGAGAGCTCAGCCTTCTACCACCACAGTTCTGATGAGCCGAGAGTGGTAGTCACCGAGACAACTGACATTCCATCTACCTATTTTGAGACCTCTTCTAGTGCTACTACGATGCCTCCACCACCAGCCTTAGGTCTTATCACACCCCTTAGGGCAGCCCCTACTACAACTCTGAGGCTGGTGCCCATGCTTAGAGCTCCATTTTCCGCTCTACGAGTCTTTAATACATTGTCGAGTCTCAATAACTAGATACAGATGACTACTTCAAAGCTATCTGACATATATTGTATTACTGCAGCGTAGTCATCTATACATGTACCACAGGTCTCCTATGATCTTGATGAGAAGTTGAAGAAGATTCTGGACAACCAGAAGATGATCATGGACACTATGGTATAACACAAGTCGGTTATTGAGGAGTTGGCCAAAGCAATGAAGAAGATGAGGAAGTCTCAAGCAAGCAAGAGATCAGTTGACAAGCTCAGGAAGGAGGTGACAAGACTTGTGATGGCTGGGGATCTACCCTTTGATATGTTACTTGACCCAGACAAGTCCGTCCCAGATCCATATGCACCATCTGCACAGGTTGCACTAGCTGGCCAGTCTGATGATCCATGCCTGCTGCCGACACTGCTGAGGTAGTGTGTATGGTATTTGCCACTCCCACCACTCCTAGATATGATGATGATGATAAGTTGGTTGAACTAATGTGATATAGGGTGGAGTTTATTTGATTTATGGGGGTGGAGTTTATTTGATTTGACATGTGATACATTTTGGATACATTTGGACTGTAATAATTTGATGATTTTGTTCCTTTTCTTATTTGTAATTTATATATCTTTAGTAGTTATTGTTCATTAGCTTCTTTAATTTTCCACTTTAGTTCTTGTTGTGTTAGTAGCATCTTGTTATGTTTTCATAAATAATAAGACTTTGGTTTTCTTAATGCCATGATTCTTTCCAAATGTAGTTTTTGTGTGAAACATGTGACTCATCCAGAGCATGGATAGTGTGACAACCTTCTTAAGGGAGTGAGCAAGTTTATATATGTTTAGGTAATAATAATAGTAATAATAAAAGTGTAACACCCCGGAAAAATTTCAAAGTACTTAAGCGCTATTAAAAAAGTTGATGTGCACCAATTATATTATGTTTTTTGTAGACGGGGACTATTAATATGATGGATATCAATTTGATATGATAGTAAGTGTACTAGGTATATTATAAGTGGTGTGGGGTCTAAGGAGAGCCCTAAGTCTATGTCAAGTTGGAAATTACATGACAGACTAAAGTTCCAAATTAGTACGCACAAGACCAAACTTTGGACGAGCATATATACATATATGTAAGGAGTTATGTGATTAACAACCAATCAAATAAAAGCCGTTTGAGTATAGTTTCCAATTCATCAAACCATTAGTAATTTGGATATGTATACAGAACGTTATGGCAATTTTACTGGACCTATGTCATATGCGCGCCCAGATGCGTGGACACGCATATTTAGGAGTTTTTCCCTTGTGTGTGCGGCCAGATGCACGGCCACTTGCCCAGGTGCATTTTTAAGTCATTTCTTGTGTGTGTGGACAGATGCCCAGACGGGTAGAGAGAGGGGCTAAGTCATTTCTTCAAGACTAGGGCTTTCTCTCCATCACCCATCCGGCCAAGGCTCCCAATACACACATAAGGTGAGTTTTTAAGTGTGTTTTTATGATGATTTCACTTCTCAATCACTAGTTACAACAAGGTTTTGATTGGATTCGATAGGATTTCTTCAAAATCTCAAGAACACCCCAAAAGTTGTCTTTCAAGATTTGGTCTACAAGAGGTATGTCCGCCATCTCTAACTAATCTATGGTGATTATTTATATATGAAATATGTGTTAGGACTTATGTGATGGTAATTGGAGGCCACAAATGCCTAACCTAGGTTGTGTTGTATAGATTGTAAAATGGTTTAATTGATGGTTTGGGATTAAATTGTTGGGCATGCATGTACTAATGGAAGTTGTGGATGGCCTAGAGGCGATTGTGAGGTGAAGCATTGGTGTGGAAGGTGGTTGTTAGGCAAAAATATTCCGTTGGAAGGGGTTGTAGAAAGATATTCACACTACATGTTTGATAAAAAGTCTAAATGACTTAAAGTATAGAAACCTTGCTAATATTGGTGCAATTGTAACTTTGAGTGGTGTTTCAAATGAAAGTTATGATGCCAAATTATTTGAGAAAAACTCAATATGCTTACGACTCGTAATTGCTCATATGTGTGCCTAAAGTCTTGATTGGAAAGGCCTTGTTGTTGATAATCTATAAAGACGCTCGAAAGTGAAAGAAGTGAGTTGAAGATATAAAGTATGGCCATTGTGCCAAGAATGAAAGTTATACTTGTGGCTAGAGGTGCCAATGAAATGAGATGATGTGAGAAACATTATGAAATGATCCTTGATTTAATTGTTCCAAAATTACTTTAAAAGTAGATTTGTCTAAAAGCTTATGTCCTCAAGTCATGCCCCAATGTGGTTGTTTTAATTAATGTTATGCTTTATCAGTATTTTCAATATGTTTTGCTTTCTTACATATTCATGAGTGGAAATTATGTATTGCCCTTTTTGGGAAAAAGTAATTCAAGAATAAATGGTGTGTTACTTGTTTATGATTTTAACCTGTGCTTCGATTGCCTATCACTTTACTCCATTTCCTGGAGAGAAATCTATTGTACTTAAATTTTTCATTTTCAAAGAACTTAAAGTTGTGATTTCCAGAATATTATATATGTTGATATTTATGATGACGATCCATGAAAAGAAAGAAATGAAAGTGTGGAATATGAAATACGGCCATTGTGCCATGAATGAAGAATCATATGTACGGCCAAGAGAGCCAATGAAAAATGATGTTGAAAGTTGTTGAAAGTGCCAATGAGCCTATATAAGGTATGAAAGGTTATGAGGTAAATGCATTTGTATTGTTGTTTCCTTTGTAAGCAAATCAAAAAACGATTTTTGGGAGTATCGATAGTCACCGAGGAAGGGTAGGTTAAAATAACATAACCCCGAAACTATACGTGCCGATATAGGAGTGGATTGTGATTATTCCGCTTAATTGGGGTGAGATTAATGTGATAAAATTATTCCCCTTATTTGGTATGCGATTGATGTGATAAAATTATTCCCCTTATTTGGGATGAGATGATTGATAGAGAAGGATGATGTCGATCTACACGTCATTGTGGTGAGATGGCCTAGACGATTAGGTCGTGATCAAACACCATGCCACACACATGGTGGTGATTTTGCTGGAAATTGTAATTGAAATTGTGATTGTGGTTGATGTCTCTAATGAGATGGCCTAACTAATCGGGTCATGATCGGAATCCGTGATAGAAGTACGGTGGTATTGGTATTGAGAGTGATGACGGTTGATGTCTCTAATGCGATCGCCTAGCCGATCGGGTCATGATCGGACTCCGTGCTAAAAGTACAGTGGTATTGGTATTGTAAATATTGGTATTGTGAACATTGGTATTGTGAACGGTGATATTGTGAACAGTGGTATATCAGTGCTAAAGATTTCCCAACCAAAAATAATATTATCTTCGTATTTTGGAAATTAATATGTTTTAACTTGGAAATCGGATAGCATTGATTGTAGATTGTTGTTTGCATGGTTTTCCCTTTTATGTTGGCATTCTATTTTGAAAGAGGACAGTTAGCTTTACATACTAGTACTATTCCATATGTACTAATGTCCCTTTTATCGGGGGTGCTGCATCTTCAATGGATGCAGGTGGTTCATCAGCGGGCAGCTTTCGTCATCGTTAGCAGTCACTATCCATTCAGCATGTTTTGGTGAGCCCTACTCTATTCCGGGCCTAATGTCTTTTGAGTTGTACATTGTCCTTTAAGGTATAACCGGGGCCTTATTGCGGGCACTTCCATACTACTCCTTTGTTGTACTTAGATGCTCCATAGATAGGTTGTGGGTGGTGTTTGATATGGGGAATTGAGCTATAATGTTGGTATTTGGCAAACATATTTTTCAGTATATCTACAAACTTATAATAATTTAGAAATTATGAATGAAGCTGCTAATGGAAATAAAATGTGAGTTGTTAATGAAATCTTTTTAGTGCTTGATTAATGGAGTGCATCTCCTTTTTATTCATGGATGAGTTTGGTTAGAAGGAAATCTAACAGACTTGCTCGGCCGAGTTTACTCGGTTGAGCGTTGGTCGTGCTCCCCGAGTTTTGGGCGTGACAGGCACCAGCTGAGTTGAAGGAGTTGAAGGAGCAACTTCAGGAACTTCTTGATAAGTGGTTTATTAGGCCTACTGCGTCGCCTTGGGGTGCACCGGTTCTATTTGTGAAGAAGAAGTATGGTACTATGCGCATGTGCATTGATTATAGGCAGTTGAACAAAGTTCCAATCAAGAACAAGTATCCTTTACCATGCATTGATGATGTATTTGACTAGCTTCAGGGAGCGAGGGTGTTCTCTAAGATTGATTTGAGGTATGGGTATCACCAGTTGAAGATTCGGGACTCGAATATCCTTAAGATAGCATTCAGGACCCATTATGATTGTTATGAGTTCCTTGTGATGTCCTTTGGGCTGACCAACGCCTCAGCAGCATTTATGCATCTGATGAACAATGTATTTTAGCCTCATCTTGACTCGTTTGTCATATTATTCATTGATGATATATCGGTGTACTCTCGTAGCCAGGAGGAGCATGCCTAACATTTGAGGATTGTATTGCAGCGGTTGAGGGAGCAGAAGCTTTATGCCAAGTTCTCCAAATGTGAATTTTGGCTTAGTTCAGTGGCGTTCTTTAGGCACGTGGTGTCCAGTGAGGGGATTTAGGTGGATGCAAAGAAGATATAGGCAATTCAGAGTTGGCCCAAACTATCCTCGGCTACAGAGATTCAGAGCTTTCTTGGTTTGGCCGGTTATTATCGTCGCTTTGTGAAGGGTTTCTCGTCTATTGTATCCCCTTCACCAAATTGACCTAAAAGGGTGCTCCTTTCAGATGGTTGGATGAGTGTGAGGAGAGCTTTCAGAAGCTCAAGACTACCTTGACCACAGCTCCTGTTCTAGTTTTGCCTTCAGCATCAGGCTCTTTATACAGTGTATTGTGATGCATCTCGGATCTATATTGGGTGTGTCTTTATGCGAGAGGGTAGAGTGATTACTTATGCTTCGCGCCAGTTGAATACCCATGAGAAGATCTACCTTGTTCATGATTTGGAGATGGCTTCCATTGTTCATGCATTGAAGTTTTGGAGGTACTATCTCTATGGTGTGTCTTGTGAGGTATTTACAGATCATCGGAGCCTTCGGCACGTGTTCAAACAAAAGGATCTAAATTTGAGACATCAAAGATGCTTGGAGCTGCTAAATGACTATGATATTACTATTCTGTATCATACCAGGAAGGCCAATGTGGTGGTCGATGCCTTGAGTAGGAACGCGGTGAGTATGTGTAGCCTTGCATTCATTCATGTTGGTGATAGACTGCATGTAGTAGATGTTCAGGACTTGGCCAACCAGTTCGTGAGATTAGATGTTTCAGAGCCACTCGGGTTCTGGTTTGTGTGGTTTCTCGGTTTTCCATATTGGATCGCATCAGAGATCACCAGTATGATGATCCTTATTTGCTTGTCCTCAAGGACAAGGTCCAACTCAGTGATGCCAGAGATGTTACTGTTGGCGATGATGGGGTGTTGAGGATGTAGGTCCGGATATATGTGCCTAATGTAGATGGGCTACGTGAGTTGATTCTTGAGGAGGCCCATAGTTCGCGGTATTCCATTCATCCGGGTGCCGCGAAGATGTACCAGGACTTAAGGCAGCACTATTGGTGGAGGAGAATGAAGAAGGATATAGTGGGGATTATAGCTCGGTGCCTTAACTATCAGTAGGTAAAGTATGAGCATCAGAGACTGGGTGGATTGCTTCAGAGGCTAGGGATTCCGGAGTGGAAATGGGAGCGGATCACCATGGATTCTGTAGTTGGGCTCCAACGGACTTTGAGGAAGTTCGATGCTATTTGGGTGATTATGGATCGGCTAACCAAGTATGTGCACTTCATTCCAGTTGGGACTACTCATTGTTCATAGCGGTTGGCTGAGATTTACATCCGTGAGATTGCTCGCCTTCACGGTGTGCGAGTGTCCATCATTTCATATCGAGGCACACAATTTACATCGCAGTATTGTAGAGTCGTGCAGCGAGAGTTGGGCACCCAAGTTGAGTTGAGTATTGCATTTCACCCTTGGATGGACGACCAATCCAAGTGCACTATTCAGATATTGGAAGACACACTACGCACTTGTGTCGCTGATTTCGGGGGTTCATGGGATTAGTTTCTGCCGCTCATAGAGTTTGCCTACAACAATATTTACCAGTCAACATTTAGATGGCTCCGTATGAGGCTTTGTACGGGAGACGGTGTCGATCTACGATGGGTTGATTTGAGCAGGGTGAGGCTTGGCTATTGGGTACTGACTTGGTTAAGGATGCTTTGGATAAAATTAAATTTATTCAATCGCGGCTTCGCATGGCGCAGTCTAGATAGAAGTGTTATGCTGACATGAAGGTCTGTGATGTTGCTAACATGGTTGGGGAGAAGTGTCTGCTAAAGGTTTCACCCATAAAGGGTGTTATGAGGTTCGGGAAGAAGGGCAAGTTGAGCACTCGGTATATTGGACCATTTGAGGTACTTCACAAGATTAAAGAGGTGGCTTACAAGCTTGTGTTGCCACCTAATTTGTCGAATATGCATCCATTATTTCATGTTTATATGCTCTGGAAGTATGTCGGTGATCCGTCTCATGTTTTTGATTTTAGCACAGTCCAGTTGGATAGTGATTTGACTTACGATGTGGAGCCAGTGGCTATTTTGGATTGGCAGGTTCGAAAGTTGAGGTCAACGAACATAGCTTCTATGAAGGTGCGGTAGAGAGGTTAGCCAGATGTGGAGGCTAATTGGGAGACCGAGCAGGAGATGCAGAGAAGATATCCATACCTATTTGAGGCACCAGGTACGTTTCTGGACCCGATCGAGGACGAAGATTTGTTTAAGAGGGGGAGGATGTAACGACCCGGTCGGTCATTTTGCGATTTATAGGTCTGTTCCCCCATTTACTACTCATTGTGTTGTTTATAGTTGTTATGTGACTTGTTGGGGTAGTCGGTTCGAGTCCGGAGGAATTTTGGAATGAATTGAGACACTTAGCCTCAAGTTTGGAAGCTTAAGTTGAAAAGGTGTATCGGATGTTGGCTTATGTGTAAACAACTCCGGAATGGAGTTTTAATGGTTCTGTTAGCTCTGTTGGGTGATTTTGTACTTAGGAGCGTGTTCCGAATGTGATTTGGAGGTCCGTAATTGAATAAGGCTTGAAATGGAAAAAGTTGGATTTTTGGAAATGTTTGACCAGGAGAGTTCGGGGTCGGATTCTGATTTCGGAAGTTGGAGTAGGTCCATGGTGTCATTTGTGACTTGTGTGCAAATTTTGGGGTCAATCGGGCAATATTTGATAGGTTTCGGCATCGTTTGTAGAAATTGGAAGTTCAAAGTTCATTAGGCTTGAATTTATGTGAGATTCATGTTTTTTGATGTTATTTGGTGTTATTTGAGGGCTCGAATAAGTTCATAAGATGATTTTGTACTTGATGGTATGTTTAGTTGAGGTCCCGAGGGCCTCAGCTAAGCTTCAAATGGTTTCAGACTTGTTTAGTTTTGGGAACGCGAGAAGGGTGACGCGTTCGCGAAAAGGAGAGGAGGCAGCTGGGACCCCACGCATTTGGTCTACTCGTTCACGGAAGGAAGGTCGCGTTGGCGAAGTATGGGGTCATCAAAGCCACGCATTCTCATGTGGTTAAACGCGTTTGCGTACAAGGTTTTGAGCAGTAGACTTAATTGTGCTACACGAACACGAGGTGAAGGTCGCGTTCACGATGAAGTCTTAACAATGCAGATTTATAAGTTTAAAAAAAGAGGGTTTGAGTTCATAACACAATAATTAATTTCCTAGCTCGGTGGAAGGCGATTTTTGGAGAGATTTTCACGTGGGTGTTTGGGGTAAGTGATTCCTAGTTAGTTTTGGTTAATTTCCATGATTATGCCTTTGATTTCATGTAAGCCTAGCCGATCGGGTCGTGATCGCACTCCGTGCTAAGAGTAAGATGGTATTGGTATTGTGAACAATGGAATATCGATACTAAACATCTCCCAATGTGAGATATGGCAATTAATTTGAACGCTGTCTTGATCCTAAATTGCGGTTTGATGTTGATTAAGGCTTTCATTGATATTATGATATTCTTGTTTGCATTATTTGTTCTATTGAGTGGGTGTTTAGTTATACATACTAGTTCTATTTGATGGTACTATCGTCCCTTTTGCCGGGGGCTCTGCATCTTTAAATGGATGCAGGTGGTTCCACAGTATGAGATAATGATCAGTGATAGCAGTACACCTTCTTCCCAACTGACTTGGTGAGCCCCACTTCATCCCGGGGTCATGTATCTTTTGTTCTTTATGTATTATGGTTGAGGTATAGCCGGGGCCTTGTTGCCGACAGTATCATAGTGTTCTTCTTTATCTATAGAGGATCTTTAGACATAGTGTCGGTTGTATATTGGTGCTGGGAAGTCAAACTCGTTATGTTGTATTTGAATTACTATTTCCACTTCTGATTATGAAAAATGTGTGGAACTGAGACTTTAAAGGTGAAGTAACTAATGGTAAGAAATTGGTATTGCAGATGTGATCACTTTATTGTTGATTAATGAAGAAATATATATATAAATTCTCTTTATTCATAAATGAGTTTGGGTAGAAGGAAATCTAATAGGCTTGCTCGGCCGGGTTCACTCGGTTAAGCGCCGGTCGCGCTCCTCTATTTTGGGGCATGACAAACTTGGTATCAGAGCCTAAGGTTTTAAAGTGTCCTAGGATGTCTCGGAGCAGTGTCTAGTAGAGTCTTTATTATCGATGTGTTGTCGACCACATCTATAATTAGGATGTTACATGGGCATTTAGGAATAATACATTTCTTTCATGCTCTTGATCGTTCGATAAAACTGGTTGTAAGATTGTTCCTCCTTTAGATCCTGAGTTGCTCTAATTTTCAGTATATGGCACATAAGAAGAAGGCAAGAATTGGCCAAAGAGCCAATGTCACCCCAAGAGTGATAATTGATCCTATAATTGATGATGCGGGTGAGCACACGAGGAGTGAGAATTTTCCTCTAGTTACTACACTTCCTGACTCTACTACAATTGATCAGACTGCACCTGTCCCTACACCTACTAAGGGTGCAACAATTCCTCCAACTGATATACCAGTTCCACCTCCAGTTCCAGCTTCCGATTCTAGTGTTTCTGATGTTGATCTTAGGGGAGCCATACAGATGTTGGCACAAATAGTGGATTCTCAGGCCCAGAGATTGAGGGTTGGGCCTACTACTTCTAGTCAGCCAAGGGATTCTACTAGTTCCAGGGTGAACAGGTTTCTCCAGTTGGATCCTCCAGTGTTCAGGGGTACTAACCCAGAGGAGGGTCCCTAGGATTTCATTGATGAGATGCACAAGACTCTTAGAGTTATGCGTGCTACTGAAACAGAGGCAGTGGAATTGGCCTCCTACCGCCTGAAAGAGGTCACATATTCTTGGTTTGAACTATAGGAGGAGTCCCGCGAAGAAGGGAGCCCTCCGGTGAGGTAGGGTGAGTTTGCCGATGCCTTCATTGATCATTTCTTGCCTGCCGAGACTAAGGCAGCCCGTGCTGCTGAGTTTGAGAACTTAAGGTAGCCTGAGCGTGTGGGATTACTATATGAGGCTCGCGTACCTGTCTAAGTATGCTACTTACAGGCTTCCCACTATGAAGGCTAGAGTGCGTCGATTTGTACAGCGCCTTAGTCCTTTGGTAATAATTGAGGCCGCTACAACTGCCTTAAATTCTGATATGAACTATGGAAAATGGTGGCATTTGCTCAAGCAACAGAGACTCGCAAATTGAGGAACAGAATGGAGCGAGAGGTTAGCAATAAGGCCCGGCCTACGGGCAACTTTGGTGGTTCTTCTGGTGGTGGCAAGTCGATATTCAGGGGAGGGTCGTTAGGGCCATGCCAGTCCTTTTCTTAGTCTTCGGCTAGTGCACCGCCATCAGGGCCCAGTCAGCAGCAGCAGTGGAGCCATTTCAGGCCAAATCAGCGCAACAGGGGCTCATATTAGCAACATCGTCATAGTGGTAGATTCCAGCAGCAAAGGAGGCCCCCATGCCCTCATTGTGGAAATATGCACCTAGGAATATGCTACATGGACTTACCCATATGCTACGGATGCGGATTGAGAGGTCATATTCAGAGGGATTGTCGTTCCTCCCGCCAGGGTGCGGGCAGGGGCATATCATAGCCGGCCAGTTTTGCAGCTACTACATACGCAACACCACCTCCAGCTCGAGGCACTCCAACACCCGCAGGGCATGGTGCAGCTAGGGGTGGAGCACAGAGTACGGGAGGATCCAGCCGTTTCTATGCTATGAGGGGTCGCCAGAACTCAGAGACTTCTGTAGATGTTGTCACAAGTATATTGATTGTCCAGTATCATGATGTATATGCTCTTATTGATCCTGGTTCCACTTTGTCATATGTCACACCTTATTTTGCTATGGAATTTGGGATAGAACCAGAACAGCTTTATGAGCCGTTCTCTGTATCTACTCCGATTGGTGAGTCTATTTTGGCCGATCGGGTTTATAGGGGTTATGTTGTCATGGTGCATGGTCGGAACACCGTGGCGATCTTATTGAACTGAGAATGGTCAATTTTGATGTGATAATAGGGATGGATTGGCTTTATTCATGTTTTACCAAGCTTGATTGCCGAACCATGACTGTTAGGTTCGAATTTCCTAACAAGCTAGTTATTGAGTGGAAGGGTGATGATGTAGTTCCGAAAGGTAGGTTTATTTCCAACTTTAAGGGCACGAAAATGATCAACAAAGGGTGTATTTACCATTTGGTCTGGGCTACGGACACCGGTGCTGAGGCACCTACACTTGAGTCTGTGCCTGTTGTGACTGAATTTCCGGGAGTCTTTCCGTATGAACTCCCTGGGATTCACGCAGATAGGGAGATTGATTTTGGGATTGATGTGACGCCAGACACGCATCCTATATCTATTCCACCCTACAGAATGGCACTGGCAGAATTAAAGGACCTAAAGGAACAATTAAGAGATTTGTTAGCAAAGGGTTTTATCCGGCCGAGGGTGTAACCTTAGGGCGCACCGGTTGTTTTTGTAAGGAAGAAAGATGGGTCATTGAGAATGTGTATTGACTATCGGCAGCTTAATAAGTTCACAATCAAGAATAAGTACCCACTGCCAAGGATAGATGACTTGTTTGATCAATTGCAAGGTGTCAGGTACTTCTCCAAAATTGATTTAAGATCCGGGTATCACCAATTGAAGATCAGGGAGTAGGACATTCCAAAAACAGCTTTTAGAACCCGATATGGGCACTTTGAATTTTTGGTGATGTCTTTTGGTCTAACAAATGCCCCAGCAGCTTTCATGGATCTTATGAACCGTGTTTTTAAGTCATTCCTCGACACTTTTGTTATAGTGTTTATTGACGATATTCTTGTATATTCACGAAGACAAGAAGACCATGACGATCAGCTCAGGGTAGTTTTACAAACCCTGTATCAACACAAATTATAGGAAAAGTTTTCAAAATGTGAATGTTGGCTTGAATCTGTTATATTCTTGGGTCATGTAGTCTCTAGTGAGGGAGTTAAGTTTGATCTTCAGAAAGTTTCAGCTGTGAAGAATTGGCCGAGGCCTACAATACCAACAGAGATTCGCAGTTTCTTAGGCTTAGCTAGATATTACAGAAAGTCTGTTGAGGGGTTTCTACTATTGCCTTTCCATTGACTAAATTGACGCATAAGGCAATTAAGTTCCAATGGTCAGATGCTTGTGAAAAGAGTTTCCAAGAATTGAAAGCAAGATTGACTACGAAACTGGTGTTGACTCTACCAGAGGGTGTAAATGGATTTGTGGTATATTATGATGCTTCAATAATCGGGCTTGGATGTGTATTAATGCAACATGGAAAGGTGATTTAGAACTTGTGGTGGTGGTATTTGCATTCAAAATTTGGCGTCATTATTTATATAGGGTCCATGTGGATATATTCACGTACCATAAGAGCCTTAAATATATTTTCAAACAGAAGGAATTGAATCTGGGGCAAAGAAAATGGCTTGAATTACTCAAGGATTATGACATTGATATTTTATACCAATCGGGGAAGGCTAATGTTGTGGTGGATGCTCTTAGACGAAAATCTATGGTTAGCTTAGCATACTTGGAGGCATATTAGAGGACATTGGCCAAGGAAGTTTACCTATTGGTTAGTTTGGGAGTTCGTCTTGCGGACTCTAGTGAATGAGGGGTAATTTTGCGAAATAGGGTTGAATCATCACTTGTTGTGGAAGTCAAAGAGAAGCAATACAACGATCCATTGTTGGTGCAATTGGAAGAGGGGATTCATAAACATAAGATCATGGCCTTTTCTCTTGGCATGGATGATGGTACACTAAGGTACCAAGGGCGACTATGTGTTCCAAATGTGGATGGTCTCTGTGAAAGAATTATGACTGAAGCTCACACTTCTAGGTATTCCGTGCGCCCAGGTTATACGAAAATGTATCATGATCCTAAGGAAGTATATTGGTGGAATGACATGAAGAGGAATGTAGTGGAGTTTGTGGCAAAGTGTCCAAATTGTCAGCAAGTGAAGGTCGAACACCAACGGCCCGGTGGGTTGGCACAGAACATAGAAATTCCAATGTTGAAATGGGAAATGGTCAATATGGGCTTTGTTGTAGGATTACCACGCACTCCGCGCAAGTTTGACTAAATTTAGGTGATTGTGGATTGACTCACGAAATCAGCACACTTCTTGCCCGTTAAGTCTACCGATACAACAGAACAATATCCTCAGTTGTATATCAAAGAAATAGCCAGGTTGCATGGCACCCCAGTTTCCATCATTTCTGATCGAGGAGAACAATTCACTACTAATTTTTGGAAGAAGTTTCAGCAAGGTTTGGGAACTCAGGTGAATCTCAGTACAGCCTTTCACCCGCAGACTGACGGGCAGGCAGAGAATACTATTTAGACGCTTGAGGATATGTTGCGCGCTTGTGTTCTAGACTTCAAAGGTAGCTGGGATGATCATTTACCACTTATAGAATTTGCATACAATAATAGCTATCATGATAACATTCAAATGGCACCGTTTAAGGCTTTATATGGTAGGAGATATAGATCTCTCATTGGGTAGTTTGAAATTGGGGAGGTAGAGTTGATAGGGCCAGACCTCGTGCATCAGGCCATGGAAAAAGTTAAAATCATTAAAGATCGGTTCAAGACTGCATAGAGTCATCATAAATCCTATTCGGATGTTTGTCGTAGGGATTTGGAGTTAAAAGAAGATAATTGGGTATTCTTGAAAGTTTCCCCCATGAAAGGGGCAATGCGATTTGGTAAGAAATGGAAATTGAGTCTGAGGTATGTCGGACCATACAAAATCATTCAGAGGGTTGGTGAGGTGGCGTACAAGGTTGAGCTACCACTTGAGATGTCATTAGTACACCCGGTGTTTCATGTGTCTATGTTGCTGAAAGTCATTGGAGACCCGACAGTCATTGTTCCGGTTTAGACTATTGAGGTAAATGAAGAATTGACTTATGAAGAGATTCCAGTTTCTATTTTTGATCGGCAAGTCCGAAATATGAGAAACAAGGAAATTGCATCCGTGAAAGTGTTATGGCGAAACCAACAGGTTGAAGAGGCTATTTGGAGGCCGTGAAAGAAATGAAGAAAAAGTATCCTTATTTGTTTGAATAGCCATATATTTATAAAGTTGTGATCTATGAAAATTCTAAGAGTTGCTTTCTTTGAATTATGTATCATTCGTACAATTGGCGTTAAGGGTGTTCCTTTCTGGTAATATATTGCTTGTGAGGCCACAATTGTTGATGTTTTGTATTATGCTACATCGTTGGATTCTATATATGTTGTTAGGAAGTGTTTCTGGGGATCTCTGGCGAAAGTTTTGGAAATTTAGGGAGTTAGTCAAATTTGGGACTTCTGGTGTGTGGTATGAAAACTGAACTGCAAAAGATGCGAATAAGAAATTTTACCCTCATTCGAGGACGAATGATCCTAAGTGGGGGAGAATGTAAGTCCCCGTAAAATTTTGCAAAAGGAAATAATGTTTCGTGGTGCCGAATTGTTTTTACGTGTTGAGCATTCATGACTTGTGTGCAAAATTTGAAATCAATCGGAGTTGTTTTGGTATGATTTGGCATTAAGTTTGGAATTCGGAAATTCATGGTTTCAATTGGCTTGAATTGGGTTGTGATTCATAGAATCAATGTTGTTTGATGTGATTTTTGTCCTCGAATTGGTCCTTTATGTGTTTTGGAACTTGTTGGTATGTTCGGACGGGGTCCCGGGGGCCCCGGGTATGATTCAGATTGAATCATGAACAAATTTGGACCTTAGGCATTGTTGAATCTCTTGTGCGATCGCACATGCGCATTTCGGGCCGCAGGTGAGGCAATGCAGAAGCAAAGTTGGCCTTTCCTAACTTGGCCTGCAGGTGCGGTCCTTTGTCCGCAGAAGCAGACTCGCTGATGCGGGGAATGCATCGTAGAAGTGGAATGGTCTAGTCAGCCTGGGGTTGAATAAACGGAGGACCCTGCACAGATGCGCTTGTGCAGAAATGCTTATGGCTTCGTAGGGGCGAGCCTTCCATGCATTAGTTGGAACCGCACCTGCGATGGATTTTCCATATGCGCGACATCGCAGATGCGACCTCTTTCCTGCAAAATCGAAATTGCTGGGCTGAAAAGGGCTAAGTTCGAGGGTTTGATTTCATTATTCATTTTTTGACCTAGAGAGCTCGATTTGTGGTGAAATGTTGAGATATTTCCAAGAAATTCAATGGGGTAAGAGATTCTAACTCGATATTGGTTATATTACACGTATCCGTTGTTATTTTTATCATTTAATGAGTGATTTGAATTGGAAATTTGGGGAGAAATTGTGAAAACGTTTGGGTATTTTGGGTATTTAAAATTCGATTTGAGTAATTCCTGTATGGTTGGACTCGTTATAGAATGGGTGTTCAGATTTTGGAATTTTTTTCAAGTTCCAAGTCACGTGCCCAGGTTGACTTTTTATTTCTTTGTCAAGATCGTAACTTTATTGTTCGAAGTAGTTTCCTATAGTTTATATTTATGGTATGAAGTTGTTTTAGTTAGATTCGAGTCGTCCGGAGTTGGGTAATCGAGTGAAGGGCTTACTAGTGTATTGAGTTAGCGTATTTCGAGGTAAGTGTCTTTCTTAACTTTATGTGGGGGAATTATCCCTT
Source organism: Nicotiana otophora (assembly GCA_000715115.1). Classification (NCBI taxonomy): domain Eukaryota; kingdom Viridiplantae; phylum Streptophyta; class Magnoliopsida; order Solanales; family Solanaceae; genus Nicotiana; species Nicotiana otophora. The sequence goes on from AWOL01S0040212.1 coordinate 33,573, forward strand.
AGGGTTGGTGTTTATTTTCCTTAAGTGTGATATGTGAAAGCAGTGTATGCAAGGTGACAAGTGTGTACACGGGCTAAATAAGGAAATTTACCAGATTTAGCTATGTAGATTCCTTTCATGCCTTAATGGAGTTACCCTAACATGTTATAATCTTCATCATCATTAGACTATCTTCACATGCTCTACTTGTCTTATCTGTTACTTGTTAATTGCCTTTACATGTTCAGTTGATGTATTGTTTCCTTTATTCCTATATTCATGATTTAACCGTTGAGTTCTTTACTTGAAGTTGTTATATTTGGAATAACTTGTTATTGAAATTGGTATTAAGTTACAAAGGTCGTGATTTACATTAAGGCAAAGTTGTAAAGTTGTGGAATACTACTGTTGTTGAGTTAGTTATTCACTTTCGGTTATTATTGTGAGACTCTTGTCAAATATTGAGGTGAAGCCATGGGCTATTTATTGTGAAAACATCATTATTGTTGATTTCTTTGGCTTGTTGTGACATTGGGCACTTGAGGTGCGATTTGTGATACGTTGTGATAATGATATGCATGCGGTGGTATAAGGCTTGGGGTTGAAACGCATGCGGTAAGATAAGGTGGGCTTGATAAGCATGTTGCTAGTATGGGAACTACTTGAATCTACAAGGTAAGATAAGGTGGGCTAAAATGCGGGATGCTATTTTAGGAAAAATAATTTTCATAACTAAATGCATGGATCCGCGGTGATATAAGGAAAGATTGTGAAATATTTTTTGATTTGAGACTACGAGGCGGTACCTCAGTAGTGATTCTTGTTAATACTTTTCTATTACCTCACTTGTGTTATGTTTCATTTCTCCGTATCATAGAATTACTTGTTTTCCTTCCGTGATGCATTATTTGCCTTAGTTCAGTGTAGCTAATAATTGTGTATTTGTTTAGTGTCTCAATTCTATTGCTATAATTATTTCGTTATTATATACTTGTCCAGCTTCTTATTTATTCCAGTAGGGCCTTGACCTGACCTCGTTACTACTCTACTGAGGTTAGGCTTGGCACTAATTAGGTACCGTTGTGGTGTACGCATGATAAGCTTTTACACATCGTTTTGTGCAGATCCAAATACCTCCTACAAGTCCAAGCACCCGTGAGACGAGCCCAGTTTGGAGACTTCAAGGTATACATGCCGGCGTCCGTAGGCCTCGGAGTCACCCTCTATCTAATCTATTTTGTTTTCATATCCTTTTATAGACACTACTGTATAGGGATGTTTAGTACCATCTTATATAGCTTGTGACTTGTATTCGCCGGATTTTGGAAAGTTATGTTTCTGTTGAGTTACGGAGTTTCTTTATATGATAATGTTTGTGTTATTTAAAGGTTATTTATAAATTCTCAGTTAATATTGCATGTATGTTGGGCCTACCTAGTCTTAGTGACTAGGTACCATCACGATATCCTACAAAGGGAAATTGGGGCCGTGACATGACTGGGCATGCCTGGGGTTTACTTTTGTTGACTTTTGGGAAATTGTGTAAAGTTCATGAGATTATTTATCGAAATTGGTTTCTCTTGCATTGTTTGATATTATTAGGTCGTTTTGGGTTATATTAGAGTCATGTGGAGGTGAATTCTAAAGGAAAGGACATTTTTGAGTGATGATTTGGCTTAGTTAAGGTAAGTATCTTGCCTAACATTGAGTGGAGGAACTACCCCGTAGGATTTGGGTTAAATTGCACTACTTGATTTACGTTAAAGATGTGTACATGAGTGACAATTGTGTACACGGGATTATATGTTGACATTGACCGATTTTAGAATCTTAGCTTGTTCATATTTGCATTTATTTGAAGTTGTCATCACATGTTATATCCTTCATTGTTGACTTTATCCTTGCTTTCATTTTATTGAATTGGTTAGTACATGCTATATCTTCCATTTTTGAGTTTACCTTTTTTTGCATTTAATTGGTTAGTACATGCTATATTTTCCGTTTTATTAGGTTGTTGTCGAGACTCTTGTATACATTGTTGTTGACCATTAGCTATGTTGGTTGTGTTATTGGTATTGTTGTTTTGGCAATATTGTGGTACATGGGCAAGTGTGGTGCGAGTTGATTATTGTGTTGTGATGTAATGTGGCATGCAGCGGTATAAGGGTGGTGATATCGATGCACATGCAGCGAGATAAGGTGGGATTGATACGCGTGTTGCTAGTAAGGGAGATTATTTGAAGCCACGCGATGATATAAGGGACCTAAAGCGCGTGAAGCTATTTAGGAAATAATGTTTTAAAAAATCCAATGTAAGACTCACACGCGATATAATGAAGATTTATGATTTATGACTTGTGATTTGTGATTTTGAGGTGTGGTGCCTCTAGGTGATTCTTGTTGGAAATATCATGTTGAAATGGCTTGATTATTTAGACCATGATTTGTTTTCCTTGCTTTGCTTCACCCTTAATTCTATTTCTATAATGATTATTTTGTGGCTTTATCAAATGTTTACTTCATGTTGTTATATGTTGCCTCTATTTCCGTAATTAGCTTTAACGTTCTCTACATTTTTAGCCTTATCTTGATATTCTTTTCTCTGTTAGCTTTATATTAAACTTTTGTTTAGATTTTCCTTGTCTAAGAACTGTCTTGACTTACCTCGTCACTACTTGTAAGGCCCCATAAAATATTACCTATAACCCGGGGTTTCGTGGTGCCGAGGTAGGATAATGTGTTCTATCGCATAATGGTAGCAAAATTATTATGCTATCGCAAAATGTCATCACGAAATGGACCAGAGGCAACCCAGAATTGGAATATCATTTTGTGGCCATTCCACTGGCCACATATTGATTCTTCTATCGTAGAATTGCATCACGGAATTCACATGCCATTTTGTGTCCATTCCGCTGGCCACGTAATCGCACCACAAAATTGATTTCGAGGTTCTTTTTTGGAAATTTGCTTATCCGGCCCAATTTAGATATAAGGCCTTAGGGGGTCATTTTGCAAGGTAAAAATTTGATTTTTAGAGAGAAGTGAGAGTATTTTAGAGAGAGAAGGAGAATACCTAGCATGCTAATCATCCATTCTTGCCCAAATCTTAAAGAATCAAGAAAATCAAACACTAGATCTTCATCTAAGAGGTAACGTTCTACCCCTAGCCCTAAAATTTCGGGATTTGGACTAAAAGTAGGTAATAAGAAGTATGATTCTTAGGTGTGGAGGTTGTTGAACTAAAAATGGTAAATGATTTGTTGTGGGGTGAAAGCATTCCACCATAGAAACCTTGTAGTGGAAATTTCACACATATTGCTTGATGAAATGCTTAACTGAGCTAAAACCTTGAATCTCTCCCTAATTGTTACATCCCGCATTTCGTACGTTAAAGTTTCGTCATAAGTTAATCGACGTAGACTCTGAGATAAGATTATTTTTGAGGTTATGAGCATTTATGCTATTTATAATAGGTGATAAGTAAGTGCCGTGAAAGATAAAGGGTAAACTAATCAAAGAAAATGAGTTTCGTTGAAGGTTGTCGATTTACGATAAAATACGGTCCGAGCTATAATACCTGGTGTTTATGGACTAGTGCCATACAAGGTACCACATCACCATCATAGTAGGGTACATAAAGTGTGCAAGTGAGTAGTATTTTAAGTAATTTGAGATAATTCTTAATTATGTGAATAATTGGTTAATTATTGGATTAGTGGGGGATTAACAAGTTAATTAAGGAAAAGGGATGAAAAATTGGATATGTTTAAGGAGGCTTAACGTGGAAGCACCCCCAATTTCAAGACTATGACTCTTATATTATGAGTGAAAGGTGGCACATTTATATATATTATGTGGCTTAGTCATTAATATGTGGGGCCCAACCATGTGAAGCCTATAACCTCTCTAATTCAAAGGGAAGTCTTATCTCAAGTGTTATGCAACGGATATTCCAGCAAGAATTCAAGAATTCAAGCAAAAGAAATTCCTTAAGCATCTTAACAACGTGACTCTAAAGAAGCCCGGTATAATCTTTCTCA
>AWOL01S0040212.1:43364-68317 GCA_000715115.1 Nicotiana otophora
CAGGATACATTTGGATATAAGAGTGACTACATCTCCCTAAGCACTTTAATACATACAGTTAACCGTTCAAAATCCCACACTTATGTCAAACCATAACTCCACCATCAAATGAATATACATCAACTCCCGACTTCTTTAAGCATGAATACATAAAACATTACCACTATCAAGGAATAATTTTAACAACAATACAACTACTTTTCTTTTTTCCTTTTCTTTTTCAATTCAAGTGGCTCTTACTTTTTTCAAACTAATGCACCTTTCTCCTTATTTCAATAGTTCCACTCAAAAGCCAAACCACCACCCCACTCTTTAACTTTTACAAAGTTGATAAAACATTCAAGTGCTCACGAGAGGTAAAAGGTTCTAATAGATTGTCAACTCAAACAAATGGGTAAGACTTGTAATGTGGTTGCAAACGAAATAAGATTATAGGCTCAAAGGGGTTGACTAAGATGCATAACAATTAGGTGGGTAAGAGAATATAACTGGCTCAACAAATAAACACCTATATCACTTCTAAGACTGAATAATACTACCATTTCGCTTTGCAAATACATCAGAAATGTTCTAGACATCAAATGCAATGCACAGAATAACACAAAATCTCACACACACATGGCATATAACTCATCACAATTGGACTATCAAGTCACTATAGTCAAAGAAGTTAAGCTAAGTTAAGATCATACAATTAAAGGTACTTATACAAGAGTAAAAAACTGAGCCTAAGCATCACAACTAAAGCACTTACTATTCTCAAGGTATAATAAAGTCTAGAGCTATTGCCTTCCTTTTAAATCACGGCACAATATTTCCTACTCCTAGAAAAAAATAAAACTAATTGCACCCGGTTAAAATAAAACCCTTGGAAAAGAATCGCAGCACAAAGAAAACCCAAGGGGGGCTTGTTATACTACCTAACAAAAGCATTTGTTTTTGTCTTTGTCCTTCGACTTTAATCGCTCAAGAAACCAATCGATGATATCCATCGTCGGGAAAAATCTAAATTTTTTCTATCTCTAACTCCTGCAACTAACAAAAACAAAAGTAATATACTGTAACATCCCGAAAAATTTTGAAGTATTTCATTGTAAAGCCCTGTTATATTCGTAAGTGAATTCAAGGTTCGAACTATTTGGGTTGAACAATGCCCCGGAAAGTAAAGGAAAAGTTTTGGCGTAAAAGCGCGTTTATGCGGCCCATTATGCGGCTGCATAATCACTCTGCGGACTGCATAATGGCCGCAAAGTGAAGCAGTAAGTTTGGCCAACTTGAGGTCAGTTTTGCGGTCGATTATGCGACTGCGTAATCGATATGCGGACCGCATATCGATCGCATAATCCCTATTGAGTTTTTGCGGAAGGAGTTCTGCGGTGCATTATGCGACCGCAGAATGAGTATGCGGACAGCATACAAGTCGCATACCTAGGCCTTAAGTTCAGGCCCCTTAGGGCCATTTCTGCGGTCACTTTGCGGGCCGCAAAAACATACTTTAGAAAGGGAATATCTCAATAACCTAACTTCCCCAAGGTTCGTCCATCGTCCAAGATATTTGATCGAAACACCATTGTTGAGAAAGGAAACCCTAGAACAAGAATGCAAGAGGATTGGACTTCAAAAGGGTAATGCCGCTACTCCCAAATCATTTATAGCTATGAATTGTTGAGTTTTGAGAGAATAGTAAATGGGTTTGATAAAGAGAACCATATGAACTATGCTAGGCTTTTGGATTGTTGACTTATGATTGTTGTAAACATTTGGGTGATGATAAATGGTGTTAGTTACACCTATTTGGGACTGTAGGATCACGTAGAAGTAGTAGAATGAGAACCTGGTGAAGAAAAGACCAATTACTAAGGGCTGTGAGGCTTTACGCCCAAAGGGTGTTTGATACAATTCCTAAGTGACTAAAGCATGAGAATTAGTGCTGATATTAGTTCATTTGGATATATATAATGACCTAGATTATCGTTGAAGGAGGCGACGAACATTGTGATACACTTAAAAGGGCCAACGTCAAGGTATAAGAGGCTAACTCTCTATGTCTGGGAATGTTAATAATTCTCCCTACAATACGTTTCCTTTGCAACGTTACTAATTGCCTCAAAAATATAGTTAAGCCTAGTTCCTTGAATAGTTGCAGAACTTCTATTCTCTAGCTTCATGACTCGTTCATGACTTTCATTTTGAACATTATGAGCTCAGTGCGTATTCAATAACGACTTGGGTTTGATGTCCTCGAATCTTGGTATAGCTTAATCAGCATGTCATAAACAGTTAAAGTTTCAATGTTCATAATCAGTTCAAGAATACATGTCTCACTCTAGTCATATTCAGTATTTCAGTATTATGTAACTCAGTGTGATTTAGTATATCAGTATCATGTATTGCAGTATGATTCTCAGTTCCTGATTTTAAATCCCTGAATGTTGAACACCTATAGTTGGGCCTGATGTCACAGTTAATGATTTATGTATCTTTGGGCCTGAGGCAGTAGTTTATGCTTTATGCATTTTTGGGCCTAAGGCCGCAGTTTTATATACGTATACTTGGGTCCGAGGCCGCAGTATGTGTATATATATATATTGGTCATGAGGCCACAGTTTAATATTCAGATAAACAAGTTGTTCATCATTCAAAAGAGGGAGTATTCATATCATTACTTCCTTTGTTCAGTTTAGTTATAAGTTATCATATCAGTTATCGGTTATCAGCTATCGGTTCAGTTATTAGTTATCAATTATTATTTTAGCTTCAGTTTCAATAGTTATCATTTCAATTATCAATTATCAATTATCAATTCTTAGTTAGCATCTTAGTTTCAGTTTCAGCATTTATAATTCTTTCTTTCACTTGTTTTACATACCAGTGCAATTCAAATGTACTGGCATCCTTTTTTCTTGGGGCCTGCATCTCACGATGCATGTAATGTGTTACACCCCATGTTTTTGTACATGAAAGTACGCCATAAGTAAATTGATATAAGCTCGGAAATGAAATGTTACATTTTGCATTTTCGTACGTTAAAGTTTCGTCGTAAGTTAATCGACGTAAGTTCAGGAATAAGATTATTTTGAGATAATTCTTAATTATGTGGGTAATTTGTTAATTATTGGGTAATGGGTTATTACCTAATTAATTAGGGATATGTTGGATAAGTATTAAAGGGCATGAGGTGGCAGCCCCCCCTTTCACATCAAGTGACTCATAGCTTAGAATGAAAGGTAGCTATTTAAAAGGTCATACGCATGACGCTTACGTAAAAGATTTTAGAAGTTTGGAATTTCGAGCATCATTTTTTGGCCTTAAAATAATCAAAGGTAATCTTATATCTTTTGTTCCTAATTCCAACATTTCAAAAACGGACATTTATCTCAATCCAACAGCAATAATTCCAACGATTATTTTGGCTTCAACGAGATTTCTTACAAAATCTTCACCAATTCCTACAAAAGAAATCCAACGAGATTTTTTAGCACATTAGCAACGTGTAATTTTGCGATTCTAATTGAGTACGGTGCAACCTTTTCCAAGAATATCATACAGATTATTCCCTACTCCGGGTATGTTAAGGCTATCTCTTCTTTCTTTTGGCATGGTCCAAATGATACAAATGAAATGAGCAAAATACGCAACTTCCATAAATGACTCTATTCATAGAAATACTAGGGGTGTCTATATTCTATATTCCCCATGTGAATTAATATTATATCTTCTGTTCATGGGTCTAAGAAAAATACGTATTTGATAAAGTTTATCCGACATGCATATTATTTTTATTACATTCCGAGAAATTTTATTAACGTATTTCTTATGCATTTTATGCATTTATACATATACATTGACCCATGACCATATAGCATTATATACGCGTATATTATATGTATATGGGATATGAGAAACGGTTATGGCGTTATATATACACCACCACCTGATCAGCTGGTATACGTTGATGATTTGCCCACAGTAGCTAAAATGATATTATGGGATGCCCTCAGAAGCTTGATGATGTTATGAACGCATATACATTATTCATGTTATGACATCTATACGCATACGCATGACATTGTAAAAATAAAATGATTTACAGAGCTATGCAAACATACATGTCGAGTCTTTTACTCCATGTTTCTCTCATGTCTATTATTTACTAATTTTCATTCCTTACATACTCGGTACATTATTTGTACTGACGTCCCTTTTGCTTGGGGATGATGCATTTCATGCCCCCAGGTCCCGATAGATAGGTCGAGAGACCTCCAAGTAGGCTATCAGTTCAACGGAAGATGTTGGTGCACTCTGTTTCCTTCGGAGTTACTTGTTTGGTTAGTATGGTTTAGACGTGTATTATTTGGTATGGTGGGACTCTGTCCTGACCTTTGTGAAAATTATATATCCTTAGAGGCTTGTAGACAGATGTCATGTACGTAAAAGATTGTATGATCTTGTCGGCCTATGTTCAGTGTAGGAGTGCTTATTTCGGTCTTATATGCCCGTATGTCTTATGTATAAGTTGGTATTACATGTTGTATTCTACTTATCTCATGGCAGGCTTCCGGCTCAGTTATCTATGATAGTATGACATGAAAAGATACGTTATGTTAGTACTCAGTTGAGTAAGGTAACGGGTGCCCGTCGCGGCCCATTGGTTTGGGTCGTGACAAAAGTGGTATCAAAGCAATTCTGTCCTAGGGAGTCTTCAAGTCGTGTCTAGTAGATTCTTGTTTATGGGTGTGTCGTGCACCGCAATTATAAGTAGGAGGCTACAAGGAATTTAGGACTGTCACTCTTTCTTCTTACTCTAGATCGTGTAGTAGAGCTCAGTTGTAAGAATTCAAATTCCTAACTTCTATTTTATTTGTAATAACACGATACCTAGATCCACAAAGACAGTTGGTAAGAGATTGAATCTTACTATGGAAGAGTTGAGTTAGAGGTACTCGATTTTTCATGATGCTTATGATAAGTAAATATAAGGTCTTCAGTAGATCATGTGTGTACTAAGATGTGTAAGCCTCTTGATAAGCAGCCTTGATGCAAGAATACCTATCCACCTTTATGGTGATAGACAATGGGAGATTCAGAAGATAAATACAAGTTTCAACAAGAAAAAGAAGAAGGATGAAGAAGGGTACGAGGCGCCCAGTTAATGAAGGTTAACAGTATTTACAATTCAGGCAGAGGAATATAAGCTTTTTGAGTTACATTCAACAGTAACAGAGGTATGTATGATTGTCTACGTAGATCTTAGTTATGCCCTATAGGAGATAACAGATATGGTTTAAGAGAAGGATGGGATATCAAGATCCGGCTGGGATTANCCTACGTCAATCTTCGTTGTGCCCTATATGATATAATAGATATGGTTCAAGCGAAGGACGGGATATCAGGATTCGGATGTGGTTAGAGTGACCCAAAATGGTGGATGAACTGTTTGTGTTAGTTTACCCTTCTGAAGGATATTACAAATGTGCTAATAGCTCTCCTTGTCAGACACCCAGATGGTGCACTCTAAAATAGTACGACTATACATGAGTACACAAAGATGGGACTAGAAGCCTGGAAGTGATGAATAATATCTTAGTATGGCTCCCGTCTTTAGTAGAGTGATAATGCTAGACAACCCGAAGAGCCAGCGGATGGAGCAAAATGGAGCTAAAAGCAAAAGAATATCTTGTTGAAGTTTTCAGATATAGTGATAGACAGAAATGTTAGCAGGAAATGAGAAGAGAGCTAATGAAGCATTAAGAGTAAGATGTGACACATGGATGACAATGGTAGGTCAAAAGAAGCAAAAAGACAAGAAGTGACGGGCCTTGAGAAAACAAAAGAGTATAAGCCATAAAGTCATATCCCCACTTCGAGAAATAAGTTTGTGACTCCAATGCAACTACATGAAGGAAACATTGGACCCCAGAATAATAGAAGTCAGTACGGGCTGGGGAACAAGACAAGCTAAACGTGAATTAGGGACTGAGTGATTGGATAATAGTTGGCATCATGAGAGTTTTAGATTTCGTTCCGGCAATAATAGAATGGACAATATAAGAAGATTCATGAGAAATTCAGAGAATGGTTATTCAGGAAGACGCTTCCCTAAAGCAAGCAATGTGAGCAAAGTTAAGCTTAAGGGACTATGTGTGCCAGTTACACTAACTGCCACCAGCGCGAGTAAAGAATTTCCTTATCCTTGTTACAAAAGGATTACCGAAAGGCGAGTAAGGATTATCGATAGTATGAGATGACGCCAATGATGAAGAGGTAAAGCATTTATAGGTAGATCGTCATAGCGCTAAATATTAGTACTTCCCTAAAGGGGGAGAATATGGAGTGATGTGGCATTAAGTCGGAATTAAGTGGTTCTAGTAATTATGGAATGGTAAAGAAAGAATGCGATAAAATGAAAAAGGGATGAGATTGCACTTATTCAAAGCCTACAAATATGCTACGATACCAGAGCATTATGAAAACACGACGTAAAGGAGAGGAAGTAAGGGTTCCTGCCCGAGATGTTATTGATTAATAAGGAGCCAGTGCGAGAGGTAGGTTAGGACAAAAGAAATAACCCAAGAAAGATTACGCGGAATATTGATATAAGAATGGGCCAACGAGTAGTTAGTAGTTGATTCAGGAAGTACCTAGTTATGGCTAGATAAGAGGATACAAATCAATAGATCGTGCAAGATAAACTGAGTGAACCCCAACATGGGGAATTCAGTCTCGCAAATACGACATCGTGACCCTTGAGAAATAATCAGATAGGAGTTAGGGTAGTTAAAGGTATCGTATGAATGTTATGGAAATAAAAGAGAGTGCCACTAGGGAGACATTCAAAATATCAGTTCATAAGCAACACTAAAAACACAATGGCGTGGAGGTAAAAACTTAAGATAATTATAGGTGAGTATAAACATCAAGAATTCCATCGGGTATGCGATGTAATAAGTTCGGAGCTTTACAAGAGTCAGAAGGTCTTCTCTAAGTACTACAATGGAAGGCTAGCTGAGGAGATAAGGAAGAAGGCTTCAATCAAAGCACAGTGACCTAAAGAGGAAATGGTTTTGTAACAACAGTCCCACTACAAAATTGTATGCACTACAAAAGAAAGTGGCACCTACCATGGCTAATGAGCGGGGAGTAAAACCAAAAGTAATATTCGAGACCATATGAGTTGCAACAAAGTTTTGGCATGCGTGAGAACTCAGATAAGCTAAGTATGCACGCAACAAGGGGGAAAAAAGACCAGGAAAAATAATTGCTTACGTTTTGAAGAAAGCTGAAATGGAACGAAAGGAATTATTCGATTAATGATCAGCCGTAGAAGACTCCAGTATAAGTTAAAAGAAGGAATTGGGTCCAGGTCATAGACAAAGGATGGAATCAATATAAGATTGTATCATGGTTTTCCATAACGTCCATGAAAAGCTAAAGTAATAACTAAATGCTCTGAGCCACATATCGAAAGATAGCTTAAGCCTACATAAAGGCTAATCAGAAGGAATAGGAAACTAAAGAGTTAGATCAACTATGTAAATTAGGAGTCTGCTTTGGACCCCGAAAGTTATAGACATCATGATTGAGAACATTGTAGAATCACTCTTAATATCAGAGGTACAAGAGAGATAGTAAAGTAGCCATATTCTACAAGGAAAAAGTCATACATGCTGCATGACAGAAGATATCAAGAGTTACGAGATTGGAAGAATTCCGACCACAGACCGTGCTGCGAGAAAGAGGCCTAAAGGGGGGAATGCCCTGGCCTTTGGATTAATTCAAATAATAGTTGCCTAAATGTCATGAAAATTATTAAAGTATTCGCAAGAGCTATGGGTTATGAGAATGATAAGTGTATCAGTCAACATTCAAGGACGAATGTTCCAAAGAGGGGAATGATGTTATACCCCATGTTTTTGTAAATGGAAGTACGCCGTAAGTAAATTGATATAAGCTCGAAAATGAGATGTTACATTCTGCATTTTCGTACATTGAGGTTTCGTCATAAATTAATCGACGTAAGTTCGAGGATGGGATTATTTTGAGATAATTCTTAATTATGTGGGTAATTGGTTAATTATTAGGTAATGCGATATTACATAATTAATTGGGGATATATTGGATAAGTATTAAAGGGAATGAAGTGGCAGCCCCCCCCTCACATCAAGTGACTTATAGCTTAGAATGAAAGGTGGCTATTTAAAAGGTGATACACATGACACTTACGTAAAAGATATTAGAAGTTTGGTATTTTGAGCATCATTTTTTGGCCTTAAAATAATCAAAGGTAATCTTATAACTTTTATTCCTAATACCAACATTTGAAAAACGGAAATTTATCTCAATCCAACAAGAAGAATTCCAATGATTATTTTGGCTTCAACAAGTAATGAAGAGACATTAAAGGACTTAGATTTATACATATGGGATAAGTAACGAAAGTAACCTGGAGTTCGGTAGCAGACCTCAGTAACGATAAATCGAAGTAAGAGTTATGGTATAATAAGACCTACCTAAATGCAATAAATTCATATGAATGGATAAGCGGATCTATGAAATAAAGTATAACAATATTCGTAAGTTCGACAAAGTACCGAGCGAAGAACTTCAATATACCTACAGATGCCCAGAGGAACATTGTATCAAGTTCTGTATATATATTTGCAAAGTGAGGCCTAAAGATTGGCTAAAATCTGGAAGAAAAAGGAGAGAAGAGTAACATAGGCGCATATACAAGGAAAAAGTCATACAGGCTGCATGACAGAAGATATCAAGAGTTACGCGATTGGAAGAATTCCGACCACAGACCGTGGTGCGAGAAAGAGGCCTAAAGGGGGGGATGCCCTAGCCTTTGGATTTATTCAAAGAACAGTTGCCTAAATGTCAAGAAGAGTATTAAAGTATTCGCAAGAGCTATGGGTTATGAGAATGATAAGTGCATCAGTCAACATTCAAGGACGAATGTTCTAAAGAGTGGAATGATGTTATACCCCATGTTTTCGTACATGGAAGTACGCCATAAGTAAATTGATATAAGCTCGGAAATGACCCCTAGATATAAGCTCGGAGGTGGACCAACCTCGGCTACAGCAGGGACAACTGGCTAAATCGGTATATACCCCTAGTGTCTGATAACCCTCAACTAGCTGCTCTGATGTACGGGCGGCAAGCGTTTGGGCTTCTTCCCTAGCCTGTGAGGTAGCTGGTGCAACGAGTATCATACCCACCTGAACCAAGTTTTTTTACACACTCAAGATCTGAGCCAAAGTCTCGTGAAGACCACGCATTGTAATGGGCACCGCCTATCTCTGCACTGGTCCCATCGGCTCTTTAATATCCAGAACCTGCCCCTCCACTTGAGAACTTGGTGGCCCCACAGGTGCTGCTCTAGCTGTAGTGCGAGTCCTAACTCGACCAATACTTCGGTCCCAGCCTCTCACGACCCTGATCGTGTCCTTACTATAGGTTCAAACTTAAGAATTAACAAATTTGCACAGAAGAATGCAAGAATGTGAAGTTTCCTCATAATTCCGTAGCCTCTCATACATAAGTACAGACGTCTCTGTAGCGATCAGCAAGACTCTACTAAACTTGCTCGTGACTCGTGAGACCTAGGCAACCTAGTGCTCGATACCAACTTGTTACGATGCAAACTCCCATCGGAGCTACGATGATGCATAACACTACATGCTAGTCAAGCCAATAACTATACAATAACAATGAATTTAATATAGATAATAAATAGTCTGAACAACGAAAATATCATGTAATATCTGAGAAAACCCAAATGATAACCTAACTACAACCAACCCAACGATATGGTGTCAATGTGTACATTAGCACTACTGAGTATCAAAATAAAATGCCAAATTCTTAATACAACCGTCTGAACAATAGAACATTTATAACAGAAATAAATGAAAACAAATTCCAAGGTGTGCGAATAATATAGTACCTACCTCGTAGTCTCCACAACTGATACCAATGAAACTATAGCAATCAAAGAATCCAGAAGTACCTACCTTTGCATATGCAGTGCAGAGTGTAGTACGAGTACAACTGACCCCACATACTTAATAAGTAACAAACCTAACCTTGGACTGAAAGCAATAACCAAAACAGTCAATGACCAATATCAATAATCAGTAACAACCCGGGATATAAGGCAAACAATATAAGTAAACAACTCAATGATATCATGTTCATCTCGTTTACATTACAAAAATTTAGAAATGGTTCCAAGTATTATAGTTATAGCCCAACACGGATAAAACATGTCATTTACCAACTAGCATGAGGAAAGAATGTCTTTGTGCCTACATGTCATATGTACATGTCAGTTCAATAACATCACAGTGGAACCATCAAGAATAGCTACACCCAGCACACTTGTGGTGCCTGGTACATTACCCCTCAACATCACACACAACACTCAGCACTATACGGGTACCTGGCATAAATGCCCCTTACGGTCAACTTCCGGTCAAACATACCGACCTTTCAAACCTTCAACTTCCAACTTTCTCCAAGCAGAACCAAATAAACCTAGTGACCTCTAAATCCATATCTGGACATAGGCCTAAGTCTAAATTCACCATATAAAGCTATTTGAACCATCAAAATACCATTCTTTTTACACAAAAGTCAAACTTCGGTCAACTCTTTCAAGTTAAGCTTCCACCGTTCGAACTAAGTTTCCCAATTCACTCCTAAACTCCTCCGAAACCAAACCAACCCTCCCCGAAAATTCATGGAACCACAAATACACATAAGTACATCATGTAATAGGGGAAACATGGTTAAATTACTCAAAATGATTGGCCGGGTCATTACATCTAGAATCTCTCTAACCTCTTCTGCTCGTCAACCGACACAACAGGCCTGACCTCGGGCTAAACCACAATCGTGGGTTGCACCGGTATAGCACCCAGAGCATGATCAACATGAGACTACTGCTCTAGAGTATGTGTACCGGAATGTTGGACCCCTTCCCCATCTTGTAAAGTAGCTGGTACAACCGAGATCAACCCCGCCTGAGCCAAAGTCCCAAACATGCTCAATAGGTATGCCAAGGTCTCTTGGAGTTCAGGGCAGAAACAAGGGCCTCGAGTGTCTAATACCTAGCCAGAGCTACTGGTGGTTCCAAAATTGCGGCCCTAGAACCGCCCCTCGCTGCGGTACGTGCTCCGCCTCTCCCTCTAACCTTGGCCTCTAGAAACACCGAACCTGAGGTAGCATCATCATTAACTAAAGTTTGTGTCCTCACCATATGTGAGAAATTAGGAAGACAAAGGCTAAAACCAACTTGTCATGACCCGAATCCCACCATAGAGGTCTCTGTACTGATCCGCAAGACTCTACTAAACATACTTATGACTCATAGATCATATGAACCTAGAGCTCTGATACCAATTTGTCATGACATGAATCCCACCATAGAGGTCATGATGGCACCTAGTCTCTAAGACTAGGTAATCCTATCATATAAAGATCTCAATCAGAAAATAACCAATTAAAATTAACGAAAATGACTATATATGATAATATCGTCAAATATGGATACAATAAGCAACTTCCAAAAACCTGGTAAAACTGAGTCATAAGCTCTGCATGCAATACATAACAAGTCTCAAAACGTACAATTCTGTTTGAAATACATAATTAATAGAAATAAATTAAAGAGGGTGATGTTGAGGCTTGCGAACGGAACAATGGAGATCTCTTACAAGCTCAAGCACGCATTTCTATCTATCCGCTTGAATCAGTAGTACCTAGATCTACACAAAGAATGTATAGAAGTAGAGTATGAGTATATCTGTCACGTCCCAAAATCCTGACCTGTCATGATGGCACCTAACTATCACTAGTTAAGCTGACAATCCCATAACAACTACGCATCAAGTTAAAAAATCTGGTTTAGTAAGTTCAACAGTGGAAACTCTCATAAATAACTGACAAAAATGACTGCAACACAACTACAACAAATCCCAAAATCCTGGTGTCACTAAGGACATGAGCTACTAATGTCAACATAGTATACAACTCTATTACAACTGTCTAAGAAAGTAGAACAGTACTGAAATAAAATGAAAGAAAGGAGAGTCAAGGTCTGGGGCGTCATTGCAACTACCTCAAGGTCTCCAAACAAGTACTATTACCACTGTAGCAACCACCGCGTCCAAATGTACCTGGATCAAGAAGTGCAAAGTGTAGCATGAGTTCAACCGACCCAATGTACTCATGAAGTAACATGACTAACCTTGGACGGAAAGTAGTGGCAAGCTCAGAAAGATATAGAACTTCCATATTCAGCTCGTACATAGTACACAAATTTTGGCATGTCTTCAAGTTCAACAATTTAAGCTCAACACTGATAAAATATGCCATGTACCGCTAGCAAGAGGAATATTGCATTTCTATGCCTACATGTCAAAAATGCAGGTCAAGTGAAATACGTCACAGTGATAATCTCAGGTCTCACACTCTCAGAGTACTCAATATGTCTCACACTCCCACTCATCACACACAATCACACAGCATTGTAAGGTGCATGCGCTCACTGGAGGTATGTCAGACTCCGGAGGGGCGGATCCTAACCAAGCGCTAATATAAAGCATTTAAGGCCTGATGCGGCATGCAACCTGATCCATAATAATAAATAAGCCAATAAGGCCTGTTGCGACGTATAATTATAAATAAGCCAATAAGGCCTGTTGCGGCATGCAACCAGATCCATAATATTAATAGTAATAGATATAAAGCCAATATGGCTTGCTGCGGCGGGCAATACAATCCACAATATCACTAACTATCCAGCTCTCAGGGCCCAATCCAGTCATCAATCTCTCTAGTCTCATGGGCTCACAAATCTCTTACCACTCAGGCCAGACAATGATAACATGATGTAACCATAAATGATGAGAAAGATAGAGATATGATAGGCAAATGAATAAATATGATTGAGTACATAATTGTAACTTAAGCAAATAACTCAACAACATAAATGACCTCAGTGGGTCCCAACAGTAGATCATAATTAGCATAGTGGACGCCAACACGCCTGTCACCTAGCATGTGCGTCACCCAAACACCAACCATATAACACGTATTCCAGGGATTCGTACAGTCGGTACCAAGTTTATAAGTATTACTTACCTCAATGCTCCAACAAACCGTTGCCCCGTGAATCTGCCTCTGAATGACTCGCATCTGGCCACAAACAACTTAATATAATCAATACAAGCTATAGGAATCGATTCCATATGATAAAGCTCAATTCTTTAACCGGATTCAAAAAGTCAACACAAAATGGTCAACCCCTGACCCATGCCTCGGAACCAGATAAAATACACAAAATCAGAACAACCATTCAATAACGAGTCCAACCATACTAAAATCGTCCAATTCCGACCACAAATCGACCATCAAATCCCCAAATCATACTCCCAGTCCAAACCCCCTCTAATTTTACCTTTAAAACACATAATCTAGGTGTAGAAATCAATAGGTATTCAATATAATTGGACAACAGTGATCAAAACATGCTTACTTCTTGATTTATAGTGAAATCCCTCAAAACAATCACCCCTAGATGAGCTCCACAAGTTAAAATATGAAATAATACTCTAACCCACGATTTGGGATTTTAAATAGTCTGCCCAACTGCTCTTCTTCACGAATGCGGAAATTGCCTCCTGTCCGCGAAGCACAAATATACTCAGCTGCCAAATCCCTTTTACACGAACGCGACATCCCAGTCATGAATGTGATGACTAGGACCATCTATCTTCACGATCGCGGTCCTGACCATGCGATCGCGATGAACAAATCACCTACTGCCCTAGGCCTAACCTCCTTTCTTCGCGAATGTGACCTTCTACCCGTGTTCGAGATGCCCAACTCCCACAACCTTCGCGAACGCGTCCCAGTTCTTCTGAACGTGAAGTACAATTTTCACCAGTCGCTCAAATACTCTTCGCGATCGTGATCCCTCCCTCGTGAACACGTATAAGGAAACCAAATACAACAATTACAGCAGTCCAACATGTCACAAATGTGTCGAAGATGATCCAAATTAGACCCGAAGCCCCCGAGACCCCATCCAAACATATCAACGGGTCCTAAAACATGACACGAACTTAGTCGATGCCTCAAATCACATCAAACAACATCGAAAAAATGAATTGCACCGCAATTCAAGACTAATGAACTATTAAACTTCTAACTTCTAAAACCAATGCCGAAACACACCAAACCAACTCCGATTGACCTCACGTTTTGCATACAAGTCAGAAATGACACAACAGACCTATTCTATGCCCGAATCCTAAATTCAAGCCTGATATCAACAATGTCAACTCTCGGTCAAACTTCTTAACTTTCCAACGTTCGCCAATTCAAGCCAAAATGACCTGGGGTCCTTCAAATCAATTTCCAGACATACTCCTCAGTCCAAAATCACCATACAAAGTTGTTAGAATCATCAAAAATCCTTTCTGGAGTCGTTTACTCACAAGTCAACATCTAACCAAGTCTTTTAACTTTATCTTCCAACCTTGGAACTCTGTGTCCCAATTCATTCTGAAAGATCCCTAAAACAAAACCAACCACCCTAGCAAGTTACATAGCCACAAATGAACATAGAATAACAAATAAATGGGGGAACGGGCTACAATACTCAAAACGACCAACCGGGTCGTTACAATCCCCCCTCTTAAACAAACTTTCATCCTCGAACAGTTCTAGAATATTACATGGGCTCTAAAATAGGTGTGGATAGCTGCTCCGCGTCTCCTGTTCGGTATCCCAAGTAGCCTCCTTGACTGACTGACTTCTCCACTATACTTTCACTGAAGCTATATTCTTTGATCTCAACTTTTGAACCTGTTGATCCAAAAATGACCACCAGCTCCATATCATAAGTCAAATCTCAATCTAACTGAATTGTGATGAAGTCCATAACATGAGAATGATCAGAGTAATACTTACAGAGCATGAAAACATAAAATACTTGGTTAACAGTCGATAGATTAGGTGGCAATGCAAGCTTATAGGCCAGCTCCCCAATCCTTTCAAGCACCTAAAAAAGGCCAATATGTCGAGGGCTCAACTTGCCCTTATTCCCTAACATCATAACACCCTTAATGGGTTAGAAACTGAGTAATACCTTCTCCCCCACCATATAGGAAACATCTCGAACCTTCCATTTAGCTTAGCTCTTCCGTCTATATTGTCCCATGCAAAGCCGATCCTGAATCAACATGACCATTTCCAAGGCATCCTTAACTAGATCTGTGCCTAACAACCTAGCCTCCCCCGCTCAAACAACCCAACTAGAGATCCATACTGCATCCCATATAAGGCCTCATAAGGAGCCATCTAAATACTCAATTGGTAGTTGTTATTGTAGGAAAACTCTGCAAGAAGTAGAAACTGATTAACAACCCCCGAAACACATAACACAAGCACATTGCGTATCCTCCAATATCTAACTGGTGTGCTCAGACTCTCCGTTCGTCTGAGGGTGGAATGTCGTAGTCAACTCAACTCGTGTACCAAACACTCACTGCCCTACTCTCCAAATCTGCAATGTGAACTACGTGCCTATATCAGAAATAATGGACATAGGCATACCGTGAAGATGAACAATCTCGTGGATATAGATCTCAGCCAACCGCTCAGATGAATAGGTAGTCACCACCGGAATGAAATGTGTAGACTCAGTCAAATGGTCCATAATCATCCAAATAGCATCTAATTTTGTCAAGGTCTGTGGAGCCCAACAACGAAGTCCATGCTAATACACTCCCAATTCCACTCAGGAATATTAAGCCTTTGAAGCAAACCGCCAGGCCTTTAATGCTCGTACATCACCTGCTAACTGTCCAAGCACTGAGCTACAAACTCCACTATATCTTTCTTCATTCTCCACCAATTTTTCTGCCCGAAGTCCTGATACATCTTCGTGGCACCCGGATGAATGGAATACCATAAAATGTGGGCTTCCTAAAGAATTTACTCACGTAACACATCCACATTGGGCACATAAATACGACCCTACATCCGCAACACCCCATCATCTCCAGTAGAAACCTCCTTGGCATTACCATGATGCACCGTGTCTACAGGGACAAGCAAATGGGGTTCGTCATATTGACACTTTCTGATGCAATCATATAAAGAAGAACGAGAAGCCACACATGCTAGAACTCGTCTAGGCTCCGAAACATCTAACCTCACGAACTGATTGGCCAAAACCTGAACAACTGATGCAAGTAGTCTCTCACCAACAAGAATATATGCAAGGCTACCCATACTCACCGCCTTTCTACTCAAGGTATCAACCACCACTTTGGCCTTCCCGAGATGATATAAAATGCTAATATCATAGTCTTTTAATAGCTCCAACCATCTTCGCTGCCTCAAGTTTAACTCCTTTTGCTTGAACAAGTGGTGTAAACTCTGATGATCTATAAATACCTCACAAGACACACCGTACAGATAATGCCTCCAAATCTTCAATGCATGGATAGTGGTTGCATACTCTAAATCATGAACAGGGTAGTTCTTCTCATGGGGCTTCAACTGGCATGAAGCATAAGAAATTACTCTACCCTCCTGCATCGAGAAACACCTAATGCCAATTTGAGAAGCATCGTAATAGACTATATATGAACTATATACTAACGTCAAAAATAGAATTGGAGTTGTGGTCAAGGCATTCTTGAGCTTCTTACAGCTCTCCTCATACTCATCAGACCACTTGTATGGGGCACCTTTCTAGATCAACATAGTCAAAGGCGCAACAATGGACGAGAAACCTCCACGAAGCGGTGATAATATTCGGCTAAGCCAGGAAAACTCTGAATCTGAATAGCTTAAGACGGTCTGGGCCAACTCTGGACTACCTCAATATACTTTGGATCTACCTTGATCCCCTCACTGGACACCACGTTCCCCATGAACGCTATAGAACCCAGCCAAAACTCACAATCAGAGAATTTAACATAAAACGTCTTCTCCCTCAACATCTATAGTACAATCCTCAGATGCTGCCCATGATCCTCTTAGTTACGAGTGTACATCAGTATATCATCAATGAATACTATGACAAACAAATCAAGGTATTGCTAGTGTACACTGTGCATTAGATGCATGAATGCTGCTAAATCAATTATCAGACCAAAGGACATCACAAGGAACTCGTAGTGACCATAGTAGGTCCTGAATGTCGTCCTCAGAATATCAAAGTCCCGGATCTTCAACTGGTGATACCTAGACCTCAAATCGATCTTAGAGAACACTCTATATCCCTAAAGCTGGTCAAATAAGTCATCAATACACGACAAAGGATACTTGTTCTTAATTGTAACCTTGTTCAACTACCTATAATCATTGCACATCTCTATAGTACCATCCTTCTTCTTCACAAATAGAACCGGTACACCGTATGGGGACACACTAGGCTTAATGAACCCCTTATCAAGAAGCTTCTGAAGTTGCTCTTCCAATTCTTCAACTTTGTTGGTGCCATGCAATATAGAGGTGATCCTGGAATTGACTCTCCACTCAATCCTAGGTGATCCTTGCATCGCCAGGAATCTTAATGTGACAATCTATAATAGAATTACATGCTGACAACCAATCCATGCCTAGAATCACGTCAAAATTAACCATACTAAATAGTAAGAGATCAAATCTCATTTCCAATTCCCCAATACTCACCACACATGACCGATATACGCGGTCCACAATAATATAATCACCCACCGGCTTAGACACATAAACATGTGAAACGAGGCAATCACGTGGCATATCAAAATAGCGAGCAAAATATGATGATACATATGAAAAAGTGGAACCAGAGTCAAATAATATGGAATCATCCTTGTGGCACACTAAAACAATACATGTGATCATTACGGCTGAAGAAACAACCTCTGGCCTGGCGGGAAAAGCATAGCATCCAGCTTAACCTCCACCTTATCGGCATCCCCTTCCAAGACGACATCTAGATGCCTGAACCCCACCCCGAGCTGGTTGAGCGGGTGGTGAAGTAACTGGTGTGGAAATCATAGACTGACCCCTCAGCTGAACTGGACCTCCCAAAAGACGGGGATAATACCTCCTCATATGTCCAAACGCTCCACACTCAAAGAAACTCCGATCAGTCAATGGCGGTAGGGACTGAATCGGACCCCGAGAACAAGAATAACTACTATAAAGACCTGGTACCGATGTACCCTTAACTGATGGATCACGGGATGAACTCTAAGGTGAGAGGGAACTGAGATATTACTGACTCAGATGAGCACCGTATGAACCATGGCTAGCTGATGCACCACGATAAACCAGACTATCCCTTTGAGCATGCTTATAAGGATGACCCCTACTGTTGTGGGGACTATCCTACAGATGAGGCACTGCTGAAACCACCCGATCCAAGAGTCCTCTTGGCCTCCCTCTCCTCACGCTCCTGAATACAAACCTGCTCTAGGCATCTAGCAGTATCAACCACATTATCAAACCTCACACCTGACGCAGTCTCCCCAGTCATGACGAAGCGCAGACCATAGTTGAGGCCATCAATGAACCTCCTAATAATCTCATCTCATACTAGGTCACTGACATACCTCTTAGCGTGGCTGTTCAAACTTCCTACGCAACTCCTCTTTGCGAGTCTGTGGAAAAACTTCTATAAGAAGAGAACTGAGAACTCATACAATATAAGTGGTGCAGCGCCAGGTGGCCTGCTCAACCCACAGTCCTCCCACTATCTATAGCTTGCCCTCGTTAGCCAAAAATTAGTGAGTGAAACTCCAGTGGTCTCCAAAATACCTACCGTGCGAAGGATCTGCTAACACCTATCTATAAAAGCCCGAGCATCCTCTAACTCGGTCCCACTGAACTTTGAAGGCTTAAGCCTCCCAAACCACTATAATCTGTTCTATTCCTCATCACTCATAGGTGGGCCAACCTGGTCCCGAGCATCTGTAATCGGCTGGGCTGCTAGTACCCCCAATGTCTGGAATCCCTAAACTGCTCCGGAGTACGGGCAGCGGGAGTCTGAGTACCACCCCCGGCCTGAGAAGTTGCTTGTGTGGCCGGAACAATCAATATCTGGCCAAATCGTCCTAAAAGTCTGAAATCACAATGGGCACAGCTACGAGCTTCACCTCGGCCGCTACCGCTAGACTGTCTCTCGTGAACCTAGCTGGTGGTATTGATGGCCGTCCGCCCGATCTGGTTGCATGTGTACTCACCATATGTGAGAGAATAGAATAATAGAAGTTTAGTTTCCGGAATCATTAAATCTACACGACAAGAATACAAGAAAGTGAAGTTTCCTAATGGTTCGATAACCTCTAGAAGATAAGTATAGACGTCTCCGTACCGATCTGCACGACTCTATTAAGCATATTCATGACAGTTGAGTCCTAAGTAACCTAGTGCTCTAATACCAACTTGTCAAGGCCAAAAATCTCAACCTGTTGCGATGGCGCCTAACACATTACTAGGCAAGCCGATAATCACATAACAACTATGCATTAAGTTAAAAAACATGGTTTAATAAGTTCAAAAGTTGAAAGTCTCATAAATAACTGATAAAAACGACTACAACTCAACTACAACAAATCCCAAAATCATGGAGTCACCGAGTACATGAGCTACTAATGTCAACATAGTCTAAAACTATAGTACAACAGTCTGAGAAAATAGAACAATACTGAAATAAAATGAGAAGAAGGAGAGTAAAGGTTGGTGGGCGTCATTGCAACTATCTAAAGGTCTCCAAACAGGTACTATCACCACTCTAGCAACCACCGTGTCCATATGTACCTGGATCTGCACATGAAGTACAAAGTGTAGTATGAGTACAACCGACCCAATGTACTCAGTAACTAATAGGACTAACCTTGGGCTGAAAGCAGTGCGAGCTCAGAAAGATTAAGTTTGAATCAAAATAATAACAACACAAATATAATAAGATAATGATAGTAATAACGCATAGAACTTTCATATTCAGCTTGTAGACATTACATAAATTTAGGCATGCTTTCAGTTCAACAATTTCCGCTAGCCTGAGGAATGTTACATCTCAATGCCTACATGTCAAATATGCATGTCAAATGTAATGCATCACAGTGATAATCCCAGGTACTCACACTTTCAGAGTACTCAATCTGTCTGTCGTAAACTCCCACTCATTACACACAATCACTCAGCATTGTATGAGTGCCTCCTCAAATCCCAAATCATACTCTCCAATCCGTAGTCAAAAATCCCCAAACTTTCACTTAAAAACACATAATCTTGAACATGATGTATTGTGTAAGAAAAATAGATACAATGATTATGATATTCCAACAAGTCCAAAATGAGCCGAACATGATACGAATCATACCCGAGGCCGCCGAAACCCTATCCAAACATACTAACAGGTCCTAAAACACACCACGGACTTAGTCGAAGCCTCAAATGACATCAAACAACATCAAAAACACGAATCTCAGCCCAATTCAAGCCTAATGAACTATTAAACTTCTAACTTCTAAAACCAATGCTGAAATAACCAAACCAACTCTGATTGACCTCAAATAGATTTAGAAATGACACAACGGACCAATTTCAACTCCCAAAACAAACATCTGAGCCTGATATCAACAAAGTGAACACTCGGTCAAACTTCTCAGCTTCCAAACCTTCAACTTTCCAAACCTTCAAGTTTTGCAAATTCATGCCAACATGACCTACGGACCTCAAAATCAATATCCAGACACACTCCTAAGTTCAAAATCACCATACAAAGCTATCGGAACCATCAAAACTCCATTTTGGAGTCGTTTACTCATAAGCAAATATACAGTCAAATTTTTCAACTTATGCTTCCCGCCTTGGGACTATGTGTCCCAATTCATTCCGAAACATCCCCAGAACAAACAAAACACCCTAACAAATCACATAACCACAAATGAACATGGAATGAACAATAAATAGGGGAACATGGCTATAATTGTAAGGTCTGGGAAAATTTTGCTAAGGGATCTAAGGTTTTGTGGTGCTGAGGTATGCTAATATGTTTGAAAATTGTAGA
Organism: Nicotiana otophora; assembly: GCA_000715115.1. Classification (NCBI taxonomy): domain Eukaryota; kingdom Viridiplantae; phylum Streptophyta; class Magnoliopsida; order Solanales; family Solanaceae; genus Nicotiana; species Nicotiana otophora. The sequence continues at coordinate 64,456 of AWOL01S0040212.1, forward strand.
AAATGAACAACAATATGGAATATTTGGGTTGTACAATGCATTGGAGAGTTAGAGTAGAATGTTGCAAAAAATGACCGTTCTACGGTCTATTGTGCGACTGCGGAATCACTCTGTGGACCGCAATATCCGTCGCAAAGTGAAGTAGAAAGTTGGCGAATTTTGAAATCATTTTGTGGCCACTCTACTGGCCATATTATGATTCTGATATCGCAAAATGGTTGCAGAATGACTGTGCTATCGCGGAATCGACATGCCAGTTTGTGGGCATTCCGCTGGTGTCACACCCCAACCTCAGGAAGCAGGACCGACGATCAACCAAGTGAACCCGGTCGAACAAGCCCGTTAGATACTTTCTACCCAGCTCACCCATGATCAAACGAAGACACGATTTCATTAATTAGGTAGTAGGAAGTTCATACATACAATACTAAATCGTTTCCATAGTTACTCCACTTGTAAGCCTCAAAATACACATATTCTTATAGCTTGAGTGGAATAAGTGATCAAAACACAACTTAACTTGTTTAACATTCCCAACACCCACATACAACCCACATAGTGTCTACGGATCCTCTAAAAGATACCAAAGAGTCTATGATAGTGCCGGCAATAAGGCACCGACTACACCTTGAGAAGTTTTAATAATATGAACAAAAGATACAAAACGTGACCCCGGGATGAAGTGCGGCTCACCATGTCTGCTGGGAAGAGGATGTACCACTATCGCTGATTAGAACTCCCTTCTATGGAACCACCGGAATCCATTTAAAGTTGCAGCGCCCCCCGACAAAAGAGATGTTAGTAAAGTCGAATAGCACTAGTATGTAAAGCTAAACACCATCTCAATAGAATGAATGATAATACAGGGGGAGCAGTCAAGAATTCAATAAGAGCTTCAAATAATATCAAAACATCAAGTTAAGGATCACATAAGTTTTCAAGTCAATTTCCATGTTATTAGGTTGGGTGATCTTTAGTGCCGATATTCCACAATTCACAATACCCCTGTATTCTTACACGGAGTCCGATCACGACCCGACCAGCTAGGTTGTCTTACTTGAGACATCAACCATAACCACAATTTCACCATAATTTCCAGCACAGTACCACCATGTGTTCGGCATGGCATCCGATCACGGCCCGATCGGCTAGGCTTTCTTACCCAAGACATTACCTTTTTCAGTCAATCATCTCACATCATACTACTTTCATATACTTTCGATTCATTGGCACTAGTGGCCAAAATTTTAAAGTCATTCTTGGCACTTGGCCATATTTCATAATTCCAGTTCCCTTTTCCACATTCAAACATCATTATCATTATTAACAACAATAATTCTTTCCATTCAAGACATTAAATTCACATGTGAGAAATTTGGGAATCTTTGGCACATAGGGGCTTTTCATACAATTTGGCATAACAACTTTTATTTCGATATTGACTTGAAGGCTTAACATTTTGACGCATATTCCACATTTTGAACACATCCTCAAATGGCGAAATGACATCATGAACCATTTAGAATAAATATTGAACATACATCCTTCAACACAAACACATTGGGAATAGCCAATTCAATAATGGTCAAGGACTTACACCGATTACATGAACATCGTGGGATTCGATTCTAAGAAGAAGGGGGTTTAGCCAACATACCTCAATTGAGCTTCCTTTAAACTTTAGAATGTTCCGGAATTCTTGGCACTTCAATCTATTTTAGAAATATAACAAGTGTGACCAAGATTAGGAAGATGGTCATGATTCTAGCTCATTTGAGCATATTATCGAAACACTAGGTGTGCATCAATGTTTTAAGGCCCTTTTTGTGGAAGTTTCCATTATTCCCCAACTCATTCTCTACCAATTTTAGCTAACAACCTTCCCACATACTTCTAGAATACATGCATGCAAGACAACAACCCCCACACCCAATAATTGTCTCTCTAATTATCCCATTTTTTTTATAAATTTCGAAATTGAGAGCTAGGACATACATTCTTACCTTTACGAGGAAGACTTCCTTTGTTAATCCTCAATGATTGAGCAATAATTTATGGATACTAGGTTGCAGCTTGCTCCCCCACTCTATGAACTCTCTTTCTCCCTCTAAAATATCATAAATGTGCTCAAGATGAGCTATGGCTTATGTTTTAATTAAGAAGGGTCGGGAATGAAGCCCCGAAATAGGAAATGTGGTCGCATATGCGACCGTAGAATGGTTACGCAGTCCGCATATCAGCCACATAATTTGGTTGACAAAACTAGAAAGGAACTGACCGGGTCTGCGGTCACTATGCGGGCCACAGACATGTTCTACGGTCACATAATGCACCACAAACGGGTTCTGCGGTCGCATAATGCACCGCAGAACCTCCCTCCAAAAAATCTCAAAGCTGGATATGCAATAAGAGTGCGGCCTGCGAAATGGTTATGCGGTCGCATAATAGGCCGCAAAAATGACATCGAGATGATCCAAAAAACTGCCCCACTCTGTGACCATTCAACGATCCGTAGAGTGGTTCTACGGTCGCAAAATGGGCCGTAGAAATGCCTATTTCTGCCCAACATTTTCCTTCGACTCCCAGCGTACTATTCAATCCAAAAAGTCCGAACCACGAATCGCAAGCTCACCGTGAAGAATTACTGCTATTGTTAACCTCTACGCCTACCCCGGCATCACAGAACCCTGATGTTTAAGAAACTTTTCACGGGGCCTTACATCCTCCCCCACTTAAGATCATTCATCCTCTAATGAGGGTGTTACACCCCATGTTTTCATACATAAAAGTACGCCATAAGTAAATTGATGAAAGCTCGGAAAAGAGATATTACATCCCGCATTTTCGTACGTTAAAGTTTCGTCGTAAGTTAATCGACATACGTTCGTGAATGGGATTATTTTGATATTATACGCATTATGCTATTTCAAACAGATGATAAGTAAATTCGTGAAGGTGAGAGGGTAAGCGAATTGAAGGAAATGCGTTTCGTCAAATTTTCATATTTTGGGATACAATGCAGTCCCAGCTAAAATACCGGGTATTTATGGACTAGTACCATACAGGATACCACATGGCCATGATAGTGAGGTGTATAAAGTGTATTAAAAGTGAGTAGTATTTTAAGTAGTTTAAGATAATTCTTAATTATGTGGGTAATTAGTTAATTATTAGTTAATGGGGAATTAACAAACTAATTAAGGAAATAAGTGGGTAATTATTGGATAAGGATTTAATCCTTAACGTGGCAGTCCACAAAGTCACAAAAATGTGACTCTTAAAGTTCACATATAGGTGGCATATTTAGAATAATAGGTTGCCAAGTCATCCACAAGAGTGGGGCCCACAACCCCAATATTAAGAGACATTTTCATATGCTTATACTTATGCTTGCTTACGGATGAATCTCAAATTCACAAAGAATTGGAAAAGGGCAACTTCAGCTTCAACAAAGTCATGAAAGACTTCTCTAATTCAACAAAGTCATATGAAATTTTAATATAATTCACAAAAGAGAGATATATTCATAGCGACGTAACAAGCTTCAGCAAAGCTACTGTTTCAATAGCAACGAAATTTATTCAAAGATTTCATACGAAGTCTACCTAATGTTATCGAGGTTCTAAGGGAGTACGATACAATCTTTCCCAAGAATATCATACAGATTGTTTCCTAATTCGATCCGCCGTTACATGTTCTTCGCAAAAGACGTATGTTAGAGGGATTGTCAAGAGAAACGGTTCAGGTATGTTAAGGCTATCCCTTATTCCTTTTTGGCATGATCTATAAGACACGAACAAAATGAGCAAATACACAATTTCCATAAATGACTCTATTCATAAAAGTATTTGAGATGCCTATG